>JAQGBE010001443.1:0-11117 GCA_034698225.1 Scheloribates latipes | reverse complement strand
TGAACTCGCATCGCAAACCTTATTCTTATAGAGGCTGGAGTTCTTGGATTCATCGCATTCTTCACGCATGAACCACAAGTTGCCAGTGAAGAAGAGGACAGATCTCTGGCTTCGGTTGTCTTTATTCACTTCCGTATAATAGGTGCGCCGCGGCTTAGAGCGGCTAATTGGCCCGTAAAAGAGTGACCTGTCATACGATTGTGCACTCCATCGGCTCTTATCGTCTCTTTTCAGGCATTCAATCGATTTCTGAATAACTACACAATCTATGACATCGAGGAAAGTCATCCAATATATCAGTTGCGGTGGATTTGGGGATCGGATGGAAGTGTCATCGGCGGTGATATTCCAATCATTGCTATTGATATCGATTCGCCATTCAACGCCTTTCTTGTTGTTCATCCAAACCTTCACTTCTTCGCTATATCTCCGATAAACTCGTACTCCACTGTACTTTCCATCCGGTCTGAGAGCCGAACACAAGTCATGACAATTGACTAATGAATGGCTTAATGTCAACACAAGAAGTATTCGGAGCAAAGGCATTGTCCGAAGAAGTCAAGAGTGAAATCAATTGCAAATCAACTGTCAAAATGTCTATCTTTCGATACAAAATCAATTCCTTCACTCAACTGAATTATATATTCGATTCATTAGTCGCGTGCGATTAGACATTGTGCTAAATCTTGTGTGCAATATGTGTGACACTGAAGCCAACGAAAGGAGTATAATATTAATTTATTGGACAAGATTCAAGATAAAGAGTACATAATTAGGAGCTCACAATCACTATCCACCATAAAAGGTATCAATAGATTTTTTGTGAGTTAACATTAGAGATCAGATTGTTTTGTGTCTATTACAAAATAAGTTTGAGAGCATTACGTTTAAGAGTTGGCATTACACACATGTTTTGCCAGTTAAAAATTGAGCCAGATAAAACAAAATAACTTGTGAGTGGCATTATGTATGTGAATGTGTGCTGTTTGTGATTACATGAGGTGCGGGACTTGTGTTTTGTGATATGTATTGCGATGACAACATGTGAGTGAGTGAGCTCTAAAACTATTACAGTATTTTGAGACAAGGTCATAAGGAATAGCTGAACAGTTGAATTAACTAAAATAGTAAAACTGCTCGAAGGCAGGTGTATATACATTATTATTTTAACTTTCAGGCGGACAGATGTCGTGGTTGTTTGTTTCCAAACGCCGACGGCATTACACCGTTTAGGAATTGGCATTACACGCATGTTTTGCCAGTTAAAAATTAAGCAGGATAAAACATACTGATTTGTGAGTGACATTGTGTATGGGGGTGTGTGCTGTTTGTGTTTACATGAAATGTGGGAAAACTTGTGTTTTATGTTATGTTTTGTTATGACAACACGTGAGTGAGTGAGCTCTGAGACTATTACAATATTATGAGGAAAGTTGATCAGAAAAAGCGGAATAGTTAGACTAGCTAAAAAGATGAAAATGCTCGAGGGCAGAGATATGTTCGTTATTACTTCGATTTTCGGGCGGACAGACGTCGCGGTCGATTGTCACCACGCGATGGCAGTAGCGTTGCGGCCGCAGAATTGTTCGGCTGAGTGACCAGACGTTGTGCGGGTTCCTCTCGACTGTGGGTCTTGTGCTCACTCTCGTGAATCAAGTCAGCACTGGTGATGAGTCTGTTGGCCGGTCGGGCACCAGTGATCAGATGTAGAAATGGAGGGTCTTCGCCATATTGATCCAGGCGATGAGTTGTCCGACGGCTTCCACGGCTGTCAACACCGCCAGTAGGGACGCCGTTGCGGGTGACTCGTCGTGTTAGGCTTGTTCTGTTCCGTTGTAGAAAATCGATGGTGTCGACGCTCTGGTGACCAAGCTGTGCGCCCAGGTAGTGATCAGCATGAAGATCACCATGCAGGTAATCAGCATCTTGAGCGACGTGATTGAGTTCATGGTCTTGCTTGAAGTGAAGTATTCTCAGACTCTTCAGACACTTTCTGCAGTCGGGCCATAGTTTTTGCTTCTTATATACAACCGTTTCGAGTCGATTGCATCGCATTCCAGGAAAGTTCCTGGGATCCAATTTGCTACGAGTACTTCGTTTGATAAGATGAGACTTACTGTCCGAGCTTTGACTAGATTTATGTCCAGCGATAGACAGTTTAGGCCTGTAATTATTGGCAATTTCATATTTCATATTTAGTTCTGGTCTGCACTGGGATTGAGTCTTGGCAGTAGAAGTGTAGCTGCATTTTGAGAGCCGACTGAGATCAGCCCAGACTTCAGTTTTGACTAGCGTCGGACTTGCTATTTGATTAGACACCTCTTCGATACTTTTCTTAGAAACAATTATAGGCAAAAAACATTGAGTTCCAAATCGACAATAAATTTTGATGAGCATTGGTGAAGGAAAATATTCAATTATTATATAAGCACTCGTTGTTCGTCCGGAATTGCATTTGTTTGCTGAGCAATAACTCACGTCTAGCTCAGGGCCGAGTTGACTGTGCAGACTGTGTCTCTCACTCTCACTGCACTGCATATTATTATGCATATTAAAGTTTGGGTCCATTATATCTGAGGCGAGGAAACGTCCATTTGGGCCACAAAGGGGGAATCACCTTCTTCTCCTTCTTCTTGATCATAAGACCTTCGGTAGTCAAGCCATTTCTGACCAACAATCCTCAGAAAGTATACAAGTTTGTCGCGATTGGCTGGTATTTGGACCACTTCTGGTAGTGTTAGTGGCGGATCACAGACTAGACCAGCTCGCAGTCGTTCTTCTGCATATCTCTCACAGCAGAGCACAGCATGAGCAGGATCATCGAGCACATGACAGATATTACACTCTGCCGACTCTTGATGCGGTCGCATGTGACGGTTGAATGTGCCAAAGGGACCTTTGCCAGTAAGCACCTGGACGAATCTTGGGCCGAGCAGCGGCGGTGGTTCCTTGACGCTAGGCCAGAGCTGTTTTGTATGCCGTCCCCACTCTGGGCGATCCCAGGCCTCCTGCCAGAGCTCAAACACTTTGTCTCCAAGAAGTTTACGTATGGCGTCTTTTGAGTATAGTCCAATAGGCGTGATCTCGATGCTAGGAGGTGTGCTGGGGTGCAGACCGACCAGGTCGGGACGGTAAGTCCGCTCCAAGATGTTCTTCGACAGTAAGGCGAGTTCTCGTCTCAGTGAACGTCTCGTGTGCCAGTAAACGCTCTAAAGCGAGTGCAGATCGCCTTGATTGCTAAATCATGTGGCGGGTTGCCAGCTATCACAGATAGTGCTTCATATGATGTATTGCAGTAGGCCTGGGTGACCATGATCATAGCTCTTCTCCTAACTTGTTTTATCTCGGCATAATTTATGATATTAGGTCTGACTTTTGCGGCAATCTCGAAGCCATAGTAAATAGTCGGGTCAATCACAGCATTCACAACTCGTTTCAGTTGACTAGGTTTTAGGCGCCATTCCCTCCTAGCGGCCACTCTTCGCAGTGACCACAAAAGGCAGTTCGCTCTGTCGCACCTTTTTCGCACGTGTTCCGTAAAGTTAAGGCGCTTGTCTATGTGAAGTCCCAGCACTTTGAGCACCTCAACTTCCTCCAAGGCATTGCTGTCCATAATGATCGGCTCGACTTGATTTTGAGAACCTATGAGCAGAACTTTAGATTTTTGCGGATTGAATTTGATTGCTATCTCTTCAGCTTTGGCAGCGATCCGTTCCAATGATTTGTTGAGGCGTTTCTCCGTAAATGCAATCACATTAAGATCATCAGCATATGCTATCTAATCATTGTCAAAGGGCAGGACTGTGGAAACAACATGATCATAGAGCACATTTCACAATATTGGTCCCGAGCAGCTGCCTTGGAGAACCCCTTGAGACAGATTTCGGGTCGCCGTATAAGTCCCGACTGTTGTTGTTATTGTTCTATTGTCGAAGAATGAAGAGAGTAGTCGATAAATATTTGTTGGCACGTGACGCTTGCGCAGAGCATTCAGTAGGATAGGCCATTGACAATTGTCAAAGACGCCTGATATGTCTAGAGAGAATTATCTTCTTGTAGCCCTTGTTCTCCGAATTTTCTTGCCCTCTATTATTCTGAATAGCTCTGTCAGTGCCGTGAGTGTCGATCTTCCTCTGCGGAAGCCATGTTGTCGGTGACTGAGTGGCGCTTTCGTATCAAGGTGATAGCGCAGACGATCAGTGACTAGGGAGTCGAGCAGTCGGGCTAACACCGGCTGCAAGGAGATAGGTCTGAATCGTTTGTGACCTTTAGCTTTCTGGTCGGGTTTTGGCAAAAACTTGACTGTCGATGTTTTCCACTCTTGAGGAAAGATGCCTTGCTTCAGACATGCGTTGAAAAGAGCAATCAGCCAGGGGACGAGCTGACCTATCCCTTGTTTCAGCATTCTGCCCATTATCTTGTCCGCACCCGGCGCCTTCTTGCCTTTCATACGGCTAACGGCCCGTCTTATCTCAGCGTCTGTGAATGGACCGTCCTCTCGATCGGCGTGTGTGGTGAGCCAGGCATTATCGTCGGCCTTTGCGAGGTCGTTCGCCTGTTGTGCTGCCACAGGGATTTCAGGATAATGTTTGGCCATAAGGTAATCGATAGTGTCGTCGATGCCTGTGGTGTGCTGGCCGTCATCGCGCTCCAGGGTCTTCAGAGTATCCGACCAGTCTTTCTGCTCGCTCTTCGCTATGTCCAGTATGGACCACACATTCTGGTTGAACAGCTCTTTAACTATTTTATTGAAGACAGATTCTCTAGCTTGCCGAAGTGCTTGTTTATATCGTTGTCGGGCCTGCTTATAGAGAGCAAACCATTCCCTCAGCTCATCGGTAATCGGGAGACCAGTTCTCAGAGCTCTCCTATAGTCATCTGCTTTATCATTGAGTCTAAGGGTTTCGGCCGAGAGGAAGGCCAGCTCTCTGTTCCAGAAGATCTTGCTCTGTCCGCCCGCTTTCTTTGTAGGCATTGAGGCTTTGGCTGCTCCTTGAATAGATTCAGTTAGTACACGGGCAACTCGATCAATGTCCAGGACGTCTGGCGCTGCAAGGAGCTCACTCCGCGCTTCGAGGAGGGATGCGAGTCTCTCCCTGTAAACCTCTCAGTCGGCCTTGTCCATGTTGAACTTGCCCGTGTCAGTCGGTCGTGCGAGCGGCTGTGTGAGCAGATACTGGCAGAGGAGGTACTTATGATCCGAGAGACTGTTTTCCCTTCCAACTATGGCGTCTGTCATATACGGTAGAGCCGTGTCGTTCGCGATGAACACATCAATGGCCGACTCATAGCCGAGTCCATGACTCGAGTATGTGTATGACGGGTGCGCCGCGTCATTCATGTTGAGTGTGGTAAGCTTAGACTTGGTGAGCCAGTGTTCCATGAGTTGTGCACGACTACATCGGCGAGTGTCACCCCATACGGGAGATCTAGTGTTCACATCTCCGGCTATAATAAGCGGTTTAGTCCCAATATCATTGATGAGCAGCGACAGTCGGTGCAGGTGAGGTCTAAGCTCAGTTTGGGTGGGTCTCTTGCAATGAAAATACACGGATGCCAGGATGACTGATCTGCCGTCGCCAAGATCGAGGTTTATTGCAACTTGATCCTGGTGAGTGTGCTCTGTGATGCGCAGCGCTGAGAGCCCGCGCCTCACCAGTATAGCTGCTCGTGGTTTATCTTTGTCCGGGGCTGAGAATAATTCTCCGATAGCCGGCCATGGATTCTCCAATTTGTTCCCTGAGTATTGTTCTTGAATGAAAATTACATCGATCTTCTTAGTTTTGAAAGTGTTGAAGAGTGCGGATATGGGGTCAGAGGATTTGGCCATATTAATGCTGACCATGTTGAGCGATAAGGCCTGTGTGTTGTTGTTAAACATTATCAGTTCTTTGTAAAACCCTTAGCCACTGCTTGTGATAAATTGGACAATCAGTAGTGTTCGCCGAGTGCTTGTTCTGAGAGTCGCGCGTAGGGTAACGCGCCGCACAGTTGGTACACTTCCTGTTGGGTTCTGTCGGTGTTTTGCAGTCCACTGTTTTGTGGTCACCACTACATAGGGCACAAGCCAGTGGTCTGTCGCACTTGTCGGCCTCATGGTTAAAACCTTGGCACCGATAGCACTGCAGAACGAGAGTTACAGGTTTGACCACACAGTTGCTCGTCCCGACTCGTAGGCGAGATCCGATGGCAGTGGCCAGATCAGCAGATACCATAACCCTGAGCGACAGCTCATGTGGGCGGTGTTCATACGGCTTGCCCTGGAAAAGGATGACGAAGTCCTTCGCCAGCTCTTCCACCGTCTTGTATTTGGTCGCTAGCGCTCTATCCTTGACTTTCTTGTTAAAGATGTCTTGCATTATCTCTTTGTTGTACTCGGCTTTATTCTCTTTAAGTTTCGGGTCAGAGATAAGTGGGAACACCATTAATCCGGAGAGTCGGCCGAAGTCTGCCCTCAATTGTGGCCTCACAGCCCTCGATCTGGTTGATCGCTTGGACAATTTTGTCGCCATCTTGCTCATTTTTGTACTTAATGTACATTCTCTTCTTGTCCTTCGATAAATTGAGCTGCTCAGTGGCGACCTCGGCGCTACCAATGGTCCTCATAACCAGTCGCTGTTTGTCGTCTTTGTCCAGATCCAGGCCTTTGACTTGCACGGTGAACATCTTGTTATCTGGTCTGTTAGCGGATGGTCTAATAGCCGAAGTACTATTGCCAGTGTTGTTACCAAAGTTGTTCCGACTGTTTTGATGTTGCGTCACGTTCCCATCACTGCGTCTGTTGCCATGAGATCCCTTTAGACGGTTTCTATGCCCTGTTCTGCGAACTTCGGTGAAGCTATCTCTTCGGTTCTGATTGTCGAACCGCCCGCCGTTCCTCAACTGATCCGCATAGCTGGCGCCGGTGCCCTGGTCTTGCTGGGTGTCCATCAGTTCAAACTCCGGCTGCTGGCTCTGCTGGCCAGCCGACAGCTGATTAGCAAGCTGAGCAAACCTTTCCTCTTGTTGTGCAAATTTTTCTTCTTGCTGTGCGAGCATCGGTTCCACAACCTTCTTGGTGAAGTAGTTGGCGAACTGATACATGTGACCCTGCACATCTTCCTGGGTCACCAGCCTCTTCATTCTATTGTTAGGCGATTGAACTTTTTCGGTAAGATCACTATACTCTTGTCGACACCGATCTGCGGCCGCTTTGAGAGCCCTGAATTCTCCCAGGTCTAGGACGTCTTGGAGCTTAAGCACTGCCGTCATTAGCTCGTCGTGAGCCCTCTTCTTGTGCTCGGATAGACTGTCTCTACCAGAGCTGTCAGTGCTTCGAAGACCACTATCACTGGCGTTTTTGGCACTCATGTTGGAGTCGCTGTCGTCCTCTCCCTCTGTCGCCGATACACCTTGGTCGTCTTGCTCTTGTGGTTGTCCTGAGGCCCAAGCCTCGAATTGTCTTCTGAGTCTTGTTCTTTTCTTTGGATTGAATTGGTTGAGCTTCTTCGAGGAAAGTTTGAGTTTGCCTCGTTGTAAGACCTGATGAAGAGCCTGCGGCCCCCGCGGCCCCTGTGGTTCGACCCGCGATCGGGCAGCTCTCTTCTCTCCTCCCGGCTTGGAAGTGCTCGCTGGTGACAGAGACTGATCTTGCATACGGCGAGAAACAATAGTTTATAGTTTTGTTTTGGTGGGTGTGTCACACCTGACACAACACTTTCGGCCGCACCGGCCAAAGTGGTCACGACTACCCGGCGTCCAATACACAATCGGATAGCCCGTGACTTGACCAACAAAACAATGATAAAAACGATGTTTAAAAACTAGATTAAAACAGGATTTAAATTGATTTAGTTGGGAGCACAAACAATGACGTCCTCACTGAAGTGAAGGATATCGAAACGAAAGGAAACTTGAGTTAACTCGGAGTTTATCAACATTTGGTCAGCGGTTTAGACTTAGAGTAATAGATTCATGGTATTAATGATTAGGCAGTCAATTGACAGTCGATGTCAGCGAAGAGTGTCTGTTAACTTGGAAATCATCATATTTTAGGGTCGATAATAAAAATATAGAAACAGATAATTCTATAATTGTTTTGTCTTTTGGTTAGAATTACTTTTTATTTTTGAACAATTTTTGAACGACTTTTGGTTTTTCTGCCGACTTTTTCACTGCATTTGTCTCTCCATTCGACTCAAACTCTTCTGTTTTGAATTTCGTCACTTTTAGAGGTCTCTTATCTCTTATTCTTTGATTGATCTGTTCAGTGAAATGCGATGACTTGGAAGAATTGCCAACAATTGGATTCATTTCATTGTGTCGTTTGTCTGGACAACAAAATCTATAGTCAACTGATTGTCAATTGAAAGCTAATTCTACTGAAAATAATAGACAATTACACAAATCGTCGTGGCTCAAGTCCAGAATATGAGGCCTTTTTTTAAACAATGAGATTTTTGAACCTAACCTAACCAAAACTGATAGAGAGATGATCGTGCAACAATCAAAGGCCTCATATTCTGGACTTATGCCATCGTCGCTATGTTTGTAATCCAATCATTAGAATTAATAACGACTAAAGGTTTTGTGT
The DNA here is from genome assembly GCA_034698225.1 of Scheloribates latipes. NCBI lineage: Eukaryota > Metazoa > Arthropoda > Arachnida > Sarcoptiformes > Scheloribatidae > Scheloribates > Scheloribates pallidulus. Next base: position 2,545 of record JAQGBE010001443.1, on the reverse strand, counting down.
CGATTGCAAACAATTAAGATTTGAGGATTAATAGGTCTCGCATTTGATTCAATTCTAAACGATTCAAATAATTAGAAGTTAACTGACATTTCAGTCAATATTTTCATTGAATCAGACATTTGTTCACAAACTGATCCAAAATCTCTTCGAGTATTTTCAGTTAAAACAAATGAAATTCCTTTTACTTCTCAGTCTTTTCTTCACTTCCGTTCGACTCGAGACCGATGTCTGTCAGTTCCTGAAGTCGAGGGACAGTGCACTCGGATTCGGTTTATACCGTCGACTGTCAGGCAATCCCACGAACAGAACCGACAGATATTTTTTGTTCAGAAAAGACGAGCGATTATCGACTCGAATGTGGGTATTCAGTGTTGAAAGGGATTCGAGCGATGAGTTGAGTGTCCGACTGATGGGAGAGTCCTCGGAATTGATCGGTGAGAACACGACTCACGCCTTCAGTCTGGAGGACAGAGATGACCGAAAGTTGTGGAACTGTTCGGTCGTGAAAGTGAGTGACAAATGATTGCAATGCTTACTCTAATCTGATACCCAATGAAGGAGTGGTTTGATAACAAGGGCCGAACAATAGAAAATACTTTATGTGAGTCTTCATCAACTAAAAAACCAGAGGAACCAGGGGGCTTGAAGAATGAGATGGTATTCAGACCGAATCCATCGGACAGTTCGGCGCTCATAGCCCTCAGAAAAGCTGTTCTCACTTACCGTACAATTGAGATCACAAACGAGAAGATAGTGTTGGAAGACACCGATTCTCAGTGCCAGTCATCGGCTGTCTGTCCGGACTTCTTAGAGACAATGAGAAGAGAGTCGACTCAACTGTTCGACAGATTGGCCGAAATTGTCGACTACGAAGTGGATAACAGTTCCGGACATCTGTTGCTCTTCAACATCAAAGGACAGCCCAAGTATTGCATCCAAATATATCTGGCAAACAATGGATCGAAGGTTTGATTCAAATCAGTGTCCAATCAATTGATTTCTAATTCTATCTCAAATTCAGTGCAACTCAGAGGAAGATCTGCGACCACTGGCAGAGCACTGCTTCCCAAGCGACACAACCGAGGGTTTGAGTGGTTGGGCATTATTCTTCATTATCTTCGCTGTGGTGTTGATGTGTTTGAGCATTCCTTTTGCCATTTGGTGGGTTTGCTATCACATGAAATATACCCGAGAGAGCGATCCAAGTGTTTCGATAAATAGCACTCAAAAAGACTCCTCGAGTACTCATTCCGAGCAAACGCCTCCCCAACCGCCTCCTCAAACCCCTCCTCCAAAGCCTCGCACAGAATTATCGGCTGAAGTGCCAAAAAGGAGGTTTCAGAGGTCCAAAACAGCTGTGAATCTGAGACAATCTCAAGCAGAGCCAGAGAGTGTGCGGTCCACCCGGTCCGGGCCTGTGGGTCGGCCTCCCCTTCAGAACCATCCGATCTTCGACCGTCCGGTTGATCACCAAAAGTCAGCGCCAAACCTCCGCCAGACTCAAAAATCTAGAGATCGTCGACCGAGCGATCCGAACGTCAGAGGTTTAGGCTCTTCGTCTCCAATTCGTGGCCAAAAGGAAGAGAAATTCTAAATCCAATGAATTATTCGATTAGAATCTAAGTTTGAATTGCTTTCATTTGTCATATTTGTTCTCATATTTCATATCAAACCTCAAAAATTGTTTATTTTACTATTAAATGATTTTTATTTTGAACTAAATTTATTTAATTCAAAACCTTTGAAATAAAATTGATTTCACTTTTGTTTTCGATTTCCAATTCATCTTTTATCAGTCAAAACAGCGAAGAATTCTCGACTATTCATCGTAAGGGTGTTTATTCTGGTTAATAAATTGATAGTTTAGAAGATATTGAAGATATAATTGGAGTTAAACAAAGACAAAGTTATCAATCGCGGAATTGGACTCTTGTTTCATCATGATAATTGCATTTCATTACTAACTTGATAAACGCGGTGACAAACAAAAGGCTAATTTAATTAGCAAACCAAACCAATCAATTGATAGGAGAAAGGCTAAATTGATTTCACAGCTTATATTCTATACTTTCCCTACAGTCGGTATCAGCGAAGAGTGTCTTCGCTCTTCACTGAGAAATTATCAGATATTAGTGTCGATAATAAAAATGACATTCGATACAGTATTTGGAATACTGTCTCCAATTGGACTTCAATTCTTCGACTACTTGGGCTAATACCGAGTGATTCATCGATTCCATGTCTGACACAATCAGAAGTCTGTTCACTGATTGCAACGAAAGATGAGTTAACTCGCAGTTAATCTGCATTAACCAGTGATTTAGATCATAGCTTGAAAATGGATACGTATTGTTAAGGACAGTCGATGTGAGAGAAGAGTGTCATCGCTGTTGACTTCGATATCATTAGTCCGACAGCAGGTTTGAAATGTAGGAACAAATGAATAAATAGTTATTTATTGTCTTATATAATGAATTAGTTGTAACGAGAATTGTGTTAATTAACGAATCTATTGCTCCAAAGCGTCAAAACTGAACAAAACCTG
>JAQGBE010001442.1:0-11127 GCA_034698225.1 Scheloribates latipes | reverse complement strand
TAAGTGTTGTGCAATCAAAGTAAGTCATCAATTGTTTAATATGAATCAACACAACACCCCATCTCTACAACGTTTAATTGCGAAACGTTTTTGTGGACTCATTTTTGATTCTAAAGATATCTTTTTTGCCGAGAATATCAGTAATTTCAAAATGGAAGACGAGATGCAAGCTCATTCGACCGTTTATTAATATTGTAACCTGGGTACAATTCGTTTTGAATTTACTAATCTAAATTTGTGATTGAAAACATAGCTTAACTGATCTGATTTTGAAAAAAAATGTGTGCGATCTGAGATCAAAACGAACAAATGTTAGGCGATTTTCTGACAACAAATCTCTCGATACGACGGATAACAAGGAAAAACATAAAAGAAATTAAAGCGAAAAACAGATTGAATTGAAGATAAGATTACATAAGACTCGAGAATATAACAAAAAGCGTATTGACTTTTAGCGATAGGGACGGCAATGGATTCCAATAAGAGAAAACATAAAAGAAATTGAATTTTATCGCATTTCAATACAACGTCTGACACAAGAATCGGTAATTTCATTAGGACTACAATTATATAATCGATTGCTTCATATATTTAACTAAAATATAGACTGAAGACCAAAAGCACTTTCTTACGAGCGAGTAATCACCTAGATACACATGCCATTAGATTCAGAATGGTCTTGAGTGGAAGTCGGAGGCGAAAAGTTCACCTTTCAATTAGAGTGCATCTCAAGAGAGGCTAATGACTGCTCTGTTTTGTCGGCTCTGCTCCCGACTCGACAGATAAAAGGCTCGCATCCGATGCCAATCGCACAACAGATGCCATACTTGTGCGCCATTAAAGTGATCGCAAATGAAAATAATTTGATTTTAAAAAACCAATTTCCAGATAAAAAACACTTTGGAGTCAAATATGCAAATCTGGTTCGCATCGAGTCGTGCGACGAAACGAGTGTTCAGTTCACAAAAACAGAACTTCAAATCTATTAAGTTTAATGTCTCCCAAAAGGGACACCATTTCAGACAATACCAGATATTTGGCACTAAAAATGCTAACAAATGAAGACATTTTTGATGGCATTTTGACATAAATTCGCTAATACTTTAATTGAACAAGCTACATCTTATTAGAGATACATTTTTTCGCCACGACAATTGATCATGATAACATAAAATCATTTTGCATTAGTCTCTGAACAGCGCTGACACCACTTTCGGCATTTTGGTCTTCGCTCGGTAGTCATACTCGTATAAACCCATATTGTCGTCACACATCTCCTGATATAACTCACACATTCTTCCGACCTCTTCGGTCGACAGCATAGTTGGCCTCAAGTATGAGTCGATTTTCGCCCGACGGAACAGTTCTGGCACTAAATCTTTGTATTCGTGAGGGAAGAGTGTGTCCACACTTTTTCTTATTTCCTTATTTCGGTAATGAAACAAATGGCGGACAAATTTTTCGACGTGAGTGAAGGGCACTTTGATCTTGGGCTCAATATAAGGCGTGAACTTGACCAGAGCGACGTCCACTTTGGGCGGCGGCACGAATGCCGAGCCGTTAATATTGAATCGTTTCTCGACTTTACACAAGTGCTGACACATTACTGACAGACGACTCCTCATCAAAGACATAACGGGCGCCACAATCCGTTCGGCCACTTCTAACTGAAAGGTCAGGGCGAGAGTCACTCTTCCGTACGAGAAGATACCGGTTCTGTTCGACAACTGTCTCATCCAACGGATGATTAGAGGCGTCGACACATTGAACGGCAAATTGCCGACAATCTGAATGGGAGGACACGGATCAGTCCACTCGCGTTTGGCGTCGTCGGGGAAGAGGTTCTCAAAGCTATAGTCCATGACATCACCTATTATAATCTTCATCTGACCAGGGTGAGACGCGTCAGCCAACATCTGGTCCAATCAGATCACAATCAGTTAGTGATGGTCACAATCAGAGGCATTTCAATTTGAGTGCATACCTCCAGCATTGGTAAGAATCGCCGATCTTTTTCAATAACAAACAGCTCTTTGGGTCCCCTCTCCAGTATCTGTCGGGTGATATTTCCTGGTCCGGGCCCGACCTCCAGGACATAGTTATTGGGTTTGACTCCTTTTGGTGTTCAAAATCAGTTAAATAATGACATGGAATGACAAACTGGCGATCAATTGATTACCGGCTGAGGCGACGATCTTGTCATTGATGTGCTTCTGGAGCAAAAAATTTTGCGATAATTGTTTTCTGGCCCGAACCCGGTATATCTTGATCAGGTCTCGCGGTGTGGGCATCGGTGGCAGTCGTCGCGGCGCCAATTGCAGAGCCGAAGCCGTGCCGCTCGACTTGACCAGCGATTTGCCGCTCTCGATGAGACACCGATTGACACACATTGTCTTTATGTTGTCTTCACTTCAGACGAAACATTAATTAATTAATCTAATTAACAAAATATTTTTATCATTTTTGCCACTAATTTCGGTAATTTTCGGTAAACATGCGGTTATTTAACAGTAAAAGGCTATCATTTGTTTGTTTACTATTGCAGAGAAACACAACTCTGAGAACATAGTCCGCCGTCTATTGGCCGCAACTGAAAGCTTTTCCAAGAATATTCTTCTAATTCAATGAAAGGTTGAATACCTTGAATAACTTGAACATAAGTTATAATTAAAATGAACCAACTTCTAATATTAATAATTTAGAATTAGAATGATTAGTATAAGTGGAGAAATGAAATAAATATTATTTTTATTGTAATTTAATGTTTTGAAGCAAAATAATGTGAATTAAAAGTTGTGCGAGAATTAAATGATTTTAAATGAATTTAAGACATAATATTGGTTTTGATATTTGAAGATTCTATTGATTGAGAAACCGATTATACAATTCAATTGAGTCATGCATTCCATTATATCACTAGATTCAGTATGAAAAAATAAAAGAAATGTTTCCGCGTTTTTATTATCTGCTTTTGGCCAGAATATCACCAAGAACAGATTACCGATTCTGGCAAGCACAACACAAGTTTACATTTGTTTTATTTATTTACACTTGTGCTCACAAGAATCGGTTATCTGTTCTTGGTCATATTCTGGCTACCGGTTATCAAAAGCAGATAATTATATCGTGGATAATTTTCTTTTTTCATGCTAAATCTAAAGATATCATTGAAAATGTGCTAGGCCATCGGATATCGGAACTCCCTATTGAGATGCGTTTCTATAGTCTATTGGCTTTGCTTTCATTTGTATCAAACTTTTTAGGGACATCAAACTCAGTATCGATCGAAAGCCTGTTGAATGTCAGTCAAAGCCTCGATTGTCCGCAGATTTGCGAAAATGGCATTCAATTGAAGGCAATCGTTACGATTGATATATCATCGCAAGCGATGCTCTTCACCACTGATTGCGTTTACGTCCTCAAAGACATGGATCGACAGACGAATGAGACATCAGTCGCGAAGTACAGACATTCAGTGAATTTGTCTCAGATTATGGCCATTAATGACAGAGAGATTGACTTCCGATTCATCGGTCTTTATGTAAGCTTATGTCACATCGACGGCACATGGCATGTAAAATGTGCATTCAATTATGTAAGGCGATTGTCAAGGACAGGTTGGGCCAGATAGTGCGAGATCACCTCGACCTCTTCCAACTGGTCTTTCACAGCGTTGCAATCGAGTGGCGAATCGATTGCTCTATTCATAACTCATTGTTCCACTACTCGATTCATTGTCTGACAGACATGTCGTCTGGTAATCAAATTGATTGATAGTATTCGCGAATCGCGATTATGAGCAGACATTCACACAAATAGGGCCCAAGTTTTGGTATCTCCGGTCCAATGATTACGATTACGGCTATCGCTCTTCCCGTCAGTCTATCAAAGTCTATAACATTTTCGAGGATTGGATTAATTATATGGAAGTACCAGTAGAAGCCGATGTGAGTGTCAATTGACCTAGTTAGTCGTTAGTGGTCCTAAGTGGCCCGCCATTCACTCTTCGCCAAATTACAGTCCAAGCTCGTCAACTCAAACAAGATAATGAAATTCAAACGATTCGATGACCTCATCGACTGTTCTGATGGTTGGTTTAACCTGATAGTCAAAGTCAGTTCGGACAGATTGGCCTCGATTGGCGACTATGTCAACAATTATTATGATTACATTTGGCTTCTGATTGCCTTTTATTTTCTCTATTATTGGATTTTATGGAATAAGAATTATCTGTTTCTCATCCGTAACATCAACGGAAACCAGACTTAAAATTAAAAGCTGTTTTGAATCAGTTTTAATTATCAGAAGTTCTGATTGAGAAGTTCTAATGTCAAGAATCTTGACTCAAGATCCAATAGAAGCTAATGATTGGTTTATAATTTTTTACGACTCAAAGAGGAGTATATAATTTCGTTGGACCCCGGACCATTGTGGTCTATGGCGTTCTAAGCCCATGCTATATCATTGAGATGGCTGCCCATTGTGGCCAAGCCAAATACCATGCCTCTTTGAGTCGTTGGCATCGCCATCAGTGAAACCGACGACTCAAAGAGGCATGGTATTCGGTTTGGTCTAAGTGATGGCCATGAAGCCCAAGCTATTGATCTGATTTAATACCGACATTAGATTAAGATATCCCCACTCTAACTATTGTTAGGGAGGCGGTGCCCATTGGGGCCTATGGCAGTCTGTTCCCATGTTAAGTCTATGGGAGTGGTGCCTATTTTAACCTTAGCCCATGAAGGTTAGGCTCTTTGAGTCGTTGGTATAGCGTTCTGCGAACCCTTGTTCTATTTAAAGAGGATTAATTCCTCTATTAATTCCTCTGCGAAATCTATTAGAAAGCCATTTGTCTCCATTAGAAGAGGCGCTAAAAGATTGTTTTCAAGACTGGTAAACAATACTTATTTGATACGAAAGAGCCAACGCATCGATCATTCGCTTAACAATATGTCTGTAAACTTGAGAACATAAGCAAAACTTGATTCATAACCACCGAAAAGATTCCGGTTCTCTAAGAGTCCGGAAACGCAAATATATGTGGAATAATGGCTAAAATGATGGCTCATTGATGATATCTAGTGGATTGAATGTCTTTAATTAATGTCCCGGATATATGCGTCTCTCAAAAGGACTGATTGGAATGGCATTCGTGTTCGGAGATGTCATTTGAGTGTCTATTGATGTGTCGGTCGTGTCATTCAACTCAAATCAACGGAATTGGAAATGTATTGATTGAACTCAGACTCAATCTGTTTCTCAACTCTCGTCAGTATATTCTTTAATTCTCTGTTCGAGTCGGAGTGGAAATTGAAGGAAAAGATTGAAGAAATTGTGATTGTCAACAAATTCAGATTATTTAACAAGCAGTAGAACTAGCAGAACTAGCTAGTTCTGCTATATTTTAATCTTTATGTCATCCGCTATTTTCTTTTGTTATTTATGTTGAACTAAAGAATTAGTCGGAGAATCGTTTTGAAATGCATTCCAGGAACTGATTTCATTGGTCTGTCACTAATCATTCCGTTCTAGGCTTGGGATTAAAATGAGTTCTAATTTGTATTCATAAAGAGATTAAATTTGGTGATCAGTCGGAGAGCGGTTGAACGCAGGATAACTAATACAGAGGTTAACAGCATATTATGCTCTGATCTGGAGTTCACCAGAGATTGATGTCCACAACGACGACGACCGACGCGACAACGCATTCGCAGCCGAAGACATCGGCGGTGAATGGATAGTAACTATAGTAGCGAAGTATCGATCGATATACTAGTGGGTGTACTCACGTATATAAACACACGCCGGAGAGCCGACCACTAGTTCTCAATTGAGTATAACTGTCGACTGCCAGACGGCTAACGACACAGCGCTCACTACAAACGCGATTAGAACACAGTTTCAGGCATACATTGCTTGTTCACTTCACTTGTCATCTCCAGAGAAAGTATCTCTTCTTCTAATATTGTTCTTTGGATCACTTTTCCAGTTCTGATCGGATAGTTATATCACACGAAAGGTATAACTTTTCATATGCCAGTGAACATCAAACAACTTTCTTCTCTCAGTTTTCTTTTGCTTTGCTTTGTCATTAAACCAATTGGTCGACCACATAGAATGCTAAATATTTGTTCGATCTCTCTCATTATAATCTAGGTCAAAATCCGCACTAATGGGCGAACTCAATATGACTAATAAAATGTTGGCACAAATGGCTTTGGCTGTCCTTCTATTGGCCGCTTTGGCCGCCAAACATCCGAACGTCGAGGCGTTAGCCCTCAAGCAGACCAATGCCAACAGTTTGCCGAATCGGGCCTCTTATCCAATACAAAAAGCAGCGGCCAATCAAGCGGTTCCACAGCGGTCGAAAGAGAGTAAACCTGGTCCGGTCATAGTGCCCAGTATTCTCTCCGATTATTACAACACTTTACTTACGAATTCGGCTCAAAACACGCCTCGACTGCCGGTTCAGAATTGGCCGCAACAGGAGATGCCATACATTCCTTATGCCAACGTCGGAGATAACGACTACGAGAGCAATGCCGACGAGTATTATAGTGATGACAACTCAGAGACCCTAAGATCGGCGGCCAATGATATCATTTACGGTAATGATGTCTATCAGCCCGAAGGATGGTTTAATGGACCGGTCGTTCTCGACAATGCCGATACCAATGCGGAAACCGATGATAACAATGACGAACAGCTCAACACACTTATGATGGCATATCTTTTGGATCAGTTCGACAAATTGAATCAATTGAAAAGCTTATCAGAGAAGCGAAACGTCGAATCAAAGCGAGAGAAACAAGAAGAAGTGGTCACATCTTCACTGCCATCAGTCACGACTACGCCTCCGCCAGCAAAGATCACCACTAATGCCATCCCGAAGAAGCTGACGGCTAAACAGATCCGGATTCAGAGGGGCCAAAAGGAGTTCCCGTTGCTGAGGCCCGCAGCCGAAAACGACGAGAAGACGGTCGACACGTCTCACTCCGACTGGCCATCAGAACTCGATGAAACCAATTTATCTCAGGTTAGAATCGCTTTCGTTTGAATTTCTTATGAATGCCATGAATCGAATTGAGCTTGAACTTAATGGAAACAGAGTTTTATGGCTTCACAAAAATGTTTTCTCTCATTTTTTTTTGTTGTGTTAATGCCTTTGAGTGACGCAAAGGTACAAACAATTTCATTATTCCTGCGAAGACCTACGCAGACCTACGGTCGCATCCATTTCCCGGATACAATTAATCCGGGGTTCAATCGTGTCCAACCCACTGACTTCCTACCTACTAGTACTAGGATCGAAGTTTAATTTGAAATTGATCTACTGAAAAACCAGTCGTGCACAGTGAACCGTGGCTTTAATGCATGTGTTGCGATGGAAGTATTGATTTTTAATAGGATAGAAATTGATTGGTAGTCAATGATTGGGTGAAAATTTGGTGGGTTTCATGCTAGACGTGAATTGAATGAGCTATACTCTCGAGGTATCTCTAGTCTGATATCGATTGTTCCTATGAGTAGAGTTCATCAGATACGCCACTATAGACATAATTAACAGATAAATTTGTGCATTTTTATTGTTTCTATAATTAAATTTCATTTTTAGTATTATTATCATGCGTTTTGACGCAACTCATTAATAGATATGATATTCATAGAGAATGTGCGAAACTAATTGTCATTACCATTATTGATGCGTTGACTGGCAATGAGCAATGAGCAATGAGCAAGGTGGTCTCATGATGAGAGTCGAAAATAGACAAAAGCTAATTATCGTGTTTTTTGACTGGAAAATTGGATTATATAACTAATGGTTCTTTCTTGAGATCATCTTCTCATATTTGGATATTATATTTTCGCGCAAATGTTCGGAAAATATAATCAGTTCTTCAATTTAATGATTAATTTTGTTGAGTTGTGGCCAACAGTTTGATTGAGTTAATCGATTGATATAAATCAAACGATTGGTATAACAGCAAACATATTATTATTAATTTAAGGTCTGATTCGATTCAAAGTTCACTCGTTTGTGTAGTTTATTAAAATTGATAGCGTTTTCATCGAAATCTGTCGGTCGATATGAAAAAATAAAGTCGAGTTAACCTCGAAATAAGAAAAAGGCAATTACTTGCGAGAAAAGAGCAAATGAATCGAGGAATACATAGAAATAATTAATTGACTATTTATTATTGAATCAGTTATTCATAGGGTTTCAGCGAAAATAATCATTGGATTCGATATGTCGTTTGAAGTCTGTGATCGAATCCAATGTATGTATTGTGAAAGTGGTTTCGATCGATAGCTCATAGACAGAAATGCTGTCTCTCAGGAATGGCATTCGATATTCACAATTAAAATGAACTCAGATTTGAGGTTAAATTGAGTTTTAATCCTCTGTAAAGCTCTGATCCGTGCCATCAATAGGATGACAATCAACTCGTTTTCGTCACTCATTGCCATTCAAGCCTAAGATCTAAATAATTGAGAGCCGGGTCTGTGTCTCTCACTCTAGCCGTATATCGACCCGAAAGACGAATACAATGGGAAATATTGTGTCGAATATCCATTGACTAAACCGTTTGTAGTGACTGAAGTGCTTTAGAGTAGAGCTGAGCCAACATTTCGGCCAAATTATCGTTCGGTTAGTGTATTGACGCACAGACTAACGTCACTGCCTGTGTTGGCTGTGTTGGCCTTCCCTACCGTCTCACCATTGAGTGAGCAATAGTCGGCACTACTCCTACGTCAATAGAAATCCGAAATTCGCTGTTTTTCGGCACTACTACGGAGTTATATATGACATAACATTACGACCCGAAAATCAATCGTTTTCTCTGCGATTCTTAGAACTAAAAATAGAAACATTCGATAAGAATATAATCAATCAATTGATACAAATGTTTATCAAAACACAGCTATTTATTATAGAATTAGCGCTCATTTGCTGGACTACTAATTGTTTGCCATCTTGCTAATTTGTTTGCTAATTGAGTTAGGTCGTCATACGTGGCTTTAACTAACAATAATTGATGGCCAAACATAACAATAACTTTAATTTAATAACGTTTTACAATTACATGTCATTTGTCTCTCTCTCTATAGGAGGACTCTCTGATGAGTTTGCGACAGCAGTCCAGAGGCCAGACGAGGACAGTCCGGGACGTACTGACCGCACAACTCGATTCACTCAAAAAGGAAGGCCCGAAAATGCATTAACCACTGACACCACTGATGAGACTCAAAGACACAATTATTTCAGACCAACAAAACAGACCCACAAATCGCGAATCGGTTTCAATTTCAACTGAAATACTCGTCTCTAATCCAAATTAACCGTAAGAACCATCAGAACAATCAAAGCATTCCACATAAACACCATTTGTTGCTAACCATTAGCTAAGGCATAAATGTATTATAAAACGAGAAACTCTTATCAATCGATTCTTTAATTGTATGCCAAATGTCACCAAACGATGCGTTCGTTTGACTGTCGCAAAGCTAAGACATCTTCGCTTCTAATATATCTCACAGTTTATTGTCTTCGGAGTAACTAATTTAGACGATGAGTCAAAAGTCAAGTATATTAAGCAAAAAACAACCCTAAAAACAAAATTTTAAAATATCGCGAAAACAAATTATCAAACAGAAAAATTGTATTTTATATTACGGATGGATGTGTTTCATCGAAAAAGTAATTTTTTGTATGAGTTTTGATGACTAATATCGGATTGACTTTTTATATAACGTTCTTATTGCTGAAAATTGAAAACAACAATACTATAAATAATTTTAAGGAAAGAATTTATAGTAATATATGGCGGAGAAAAACGATTCCAATTTTTATCGATAAATAATTCGATTAATCCTCTCTTTTTGGATCATAAAAATTGAATCATTGGTGATAAAAGACAAAAAAATTAAACCCATTGTTACATAAATGTGAGCGATAATGCACTCAAACAATTATTTGTGATAAATATTGCAATTATTTTATGTATTGGCTTATTATTCATAAACTATTTATTGATTTTATTATAGAAAACTTTGATTGTTATTCGAAAAACAGTAACAAATAATTTTAATTGTAATTAATTATATCGATATGAATATCTCACTACTAAATAGTGTTGTCTTTCCATTTGCTCGTTAACTAAGCTAACTAAATAATAATTGTTATCATTATAGTTATAACTATCGATTTTGTCTTACCCTTAGATATTTTAACCTTTGTTTTCAATTTCTACGAACAAAAGACAGTCTTCTCTACAAAATTTTGTGTCAAATAATCGATTTTATAATTGACTCAAAGGCTCTCTTTGTTAGTACCGATAGCCACGACCCGCAAGACATAGCAATTCCACGGGTTATAGGCGTTACCGACCGAGACGTTACATGAAAATACATGTATTATGTTATCTTAGAATAATATAAAACGAATGTTTTCTCACTTTGAATTGGATTCTAGCTGAAATTTGGTGCGCATCACCTTGATTATCCGATATAATTTATTTTGAGCTTATATAGGTTTCATAGGTTTCAAGGTTGGCTCGGTTTCGAGGTTCTGCTTTCAATGTAACGTCTCTGACGGCAACCCACACAACGCCCACACACTCTGTTTGCACTCGTCTTTAGTCGGCACACAAATGTCAGCACACATTCCGCCAAATCATTTCGCTATTCGCAAGAATATTCTTGCTATTTATTGCCATTTTGTCGGACTACAAGTCCACTCGGACTCTGATTTGGCTTTGGAAATAAGCTTTGTTATGCTGAGAGTTATTCACACCATTATGTGTTCAGTTGATTAAGTTTTGTATAACCGAGTTATACATCCATTGTATGCATTGGCCTATAAATAAGCGAACGGATGGCTACCACTCGTGTATTTAGCGCTCACATCTGGTGCTCTTGTAATGTTTGGACTCTAATCACAATGTTCTTGCAAGACATGTTCACAATTATCATGTAAACTGAGCTAAACAAACAAAACTATGGATATTCTTGCAAGATTTGTACAAAATTCTAGTCAATCGATGTAAATGTCAGCGATTGTTGGATATGTTAAGAGTAGTGACACATAAAAGTCAGTCATTGTTCAAACTGTTGATCAATGATCAG
>JAQGBE010001441.1:0-11131 GCA_034698225.1 Scheloribates latipes | reverse complement strand
TCAAATGTCGATATTTTGGCGAAGCGTTCATTTACTTTATGACTATGTTCTGCTCGGCGGTGAGTGACCAGACAATCAAACTGCCAATTGATCTTGTAACTCTAACTCTAACTCCAACTGCATTTATTCCCCCAGTTCTACCACATGTGCGACAACAGCCAAATGAAGTTCTGCTTGGTCAATTACGACGTCCTGCAGTTCACTGACTTCTATTCGGCAATTCTGACCCTATGGGTAACGGCTATTCTCATGTCCGACATATCGCATGAATGGCGATCCACTCTTCATTTGGGCGGCTCCTTATTCTTTGCTGGATTACTCAGAGCTAAAACGACGGGAGCGCTGAGCTTCGTGGTGCCGGGTGCTTGTGCCATTGTGCTCCTGGCACTCAGTTGGGTACGACTTGAATCGGATGCCAACAATTCAGTGCTCATTCACAATCAAATCCCTACAGAGCTGTCAATACTATAAGAAGCGAGTGGTGCCGTCGAGTCTGTCCATAGCCAACTTAATACCCGGGGCAGTCCTCAGCCTCATCGGAGCAGTTCTGTTCGCCTCTCAGGTGACCAAATTTGGCGAGTTTTATGGCTATACCCACTCGGGATGGCATATCTGCATGTCTTTAGCCATCACTTTCCTGCTGCCGAAGACCCGATTCAATCGGTACAAACAGTTCGACGACTACTGCGACCAAATATGTGTTCTATCAATACCTCAATCTGAGACTTAACTCTTACTCTAAAGTTTAATTTAAATTAAGTCAAATTATTTATACATCAATTCGATAATCACTGCAATCATTGTCTGTCTTCACACCAAACACTGATTGAACTGTTAATAGCAATGTATTCTAAATTGTCGATTACTAGCGATCAGATCATTATTAGTGTTATATTGACTCCAATTTCTATAATTGTTAACCAAAATTCAAAGTCAAACCAGTGCTGAGACTGTGGATAGGGATGGCTAAAAGAACCTGATCTCAAGGAGGTGTAGCTTGGTCAAATTGGTCAAATTGGTCAAATTGTGCATTCGGCATTTTTAAGGAGTGTTAAAGTTATGTTGTAATTACGGTAGGGGTGTATCCCTATAGCAGCTATTGTCTATTATTTATTACAACAATCTACAGTGTAGTAAAATTACCATCATTTTAGGCTAAAACGATTAATTAATTGAGCAAGTCAAGTCATTATATTGTCATCTAATACACCCCTCACTTGCCATCCCTGTTTTCACTGAATTTTTGTACTAAAAATAATTATTCTTGTTAATAAAATATTGGATCATATAATACAAAATGTTAAATCATTTCAAGAAGTCATTTCGGACAGTCTATGCTTTCCTATACTCTCCCGATTCGCAAGGAAATACATGTACATGTACAATTTGGCTGATCAAGTTTAGTATAACTCGATAACTTTAAAAGTTTATTAAATGTAATGTAATCGCTTGGCTAGGGATGGGTTTGATGGGCTTCGTTGGTTTTAATAGTTACAATTTCACCTGACATGCTTTTTATCAGAGATGCCTGCTTAACTCGGCTTAAATTGGACGTAATTTAGCTTAATTTAACTGAATTTAGCTCCTATGGCAGACCGGAAATCACCCCCTAATCCACTTCAGTTTTTTGCTGAAATTGCGCAATACTCCCCACTTGATCCCCTGAGTAGGTCGAGCTTGGCCATCCGTGCTTTTTCATTACAATGGAAACTTGTCATATTTAGATGACCATTGGACCAACAATAACAATAATAATATTGAATCTCGCCAATTTCCAGTGGACATTCAGACACTTTTAATTAAGGTACAGTAGAAATTTGAAATCCTTGCAGATTCTCATTCTTGAACTAATGCATTTTTAATGAGAGTTCATTACTTTGAACCTTAGAATCTGCACGCTATTTAAATACCCTCTGTACATTTAGGCACACTTTAGTATACTATCACTACTTTTCATAGCTTTCATTGAAATATCACTATAGGTAAAAATAACCCACCCATAACTAGTAAGCTTGATCATATAAGCGTCAAATGTAAGGTATTTATTACGTATTCTTGAGAAGAAAAATGTTTCATAGGAAAATGTTTTAACAATGTGTCATGGTGACTGAAAAGGAAAAGTTGCTAACAGATAGATAGCAAGTTCAAATTACCTTGAACATTGGCTTTATCCACTTTCAAATAAAATTATGATAGGTAAAGTATATATAAATTATTTTTATAAATTATACAAATTAATGAAAGAACAATTTAGAAGAGCAAAGACAACCTAGAGTACGAGCACTGAGAAATGAGCAATGATCGAGGTCATTGACAAGTTGTGCCAACTTGTGCTGCAAGTGTGGACGTCATTGTTGTAGAGCCCGTCAGTAGTGAGCACTGCAGAGCAGAGCAGTTGTGAGGCACAGGTCTGAACCAAAATAAACCTATTCTTGCGTTTCAGTCATCAGTAGAGTTGTGTTGTGTTGTGTTGTGTTGAGTGGCATCACATCAGACCAGACCAGACGCAGACATCACTCGTTGACTGCACCGACCAATCGGTCGCCCATTGAATGGTTGGCTCTGAAGGCAATCGTCGCCAACCGTTAACTACCGTTGCAGTCGTGACTCGGCATCGCTTGTCATGTGTTGAATCCCATCGAGTGATTAACATCGATGGCAGACGTCCTCAAAGCCCTCCATTTTGAAACCAAATCTGTAAGTTATTGCTGGCCTAAGCCGTCGGCCGTGTCGTCCCCTCCCGTCTCCCTTCCCTCACACCACTGATGAGGCGATAAATAGTGATCTCAAGCCGTTTGTCACCGCATATCACGAGTGGTATCACTTGTTTGTCGCCTTCAAAGTTCGTCGACTAACCAAACGGATCACTAACTGTTGATCTCTTGTAAGGCCGAGGCATGTTTGGCCGCACGAAGACAGGCCAGAGCTGAGGCCCGAAGAATGCGAATGAAGGAGTTGGAGAAACAGCAGAAGGAGTCGGATGAGGCCAGTGATCGACACTACGAACTGTTTGGCAACAATGGGACCACTGGTCTGACCAGTAGTGCCGTCAAAACAGCCGTCACTGCCAGAGATGTAAACCAATCGCCAATGAAATGAAGGCCTTTTCTAATTAATGCTTTGGTCTCTATTGTTCTCCAGAGTCGGTCCTCATATTCTGGTTCACGAAGAAGTAGTGAAGATTCTCTGGATGTGGCCATCACTGATGCCCGTGACTATAGGGTTGGTCTCCACTCGATTGTGATTAGTATTAATTAGTGTCCGATAGCATCAAATGCATGACTTGGAGGACAAGTTCCGGACGGCAATGATAACCAACGCTCAACTGGACAATGAAAAGCAGTCGCTCTCATATCAGGTCGAGCTCTACAAAGACGACATCGAAGAGTTCGAAGAGAACTTCATCAGACTTAACAAGGATTATAAGGACAAGTCTAGGGTTCGTTTGATTAAATTTATTCATTTGATTACTCGTTGCTGCACCTTGCTACATTAAGTTATTGCCTATTAACACTCAGACATTTGCATATAAATTGAGCTTGCTAATTAGCAGAAAGTCGTTTTAAAGCCCAATTTAGTTCGTTTGGGTGTTTGCCTCCGAAAAGACATTAATTTTGACAAAATATGTTGTGACGAAACGTTTATCATCAGTCAACTAGTAATCCCAGTTAATCTGTTGAAGGGTCTTGCTCGAATTGGTGACCTAATCTGTCCGGATTTGTTTATCTGCACAATTATCATAGCAAAAAAACTATATGATCTAAAAAACTCATAAATGGGACAAAACATATAATATTGAGAAGAAAAGAGTAGTGTTTGGGACGAACCCAATGCGCGGCCAAAAGCAGTATTTCTTGCTTTTGAACTCACATTTTATGTAATTTCGAATCGTTTGCCAAAAATATTATTGAAATATATTTGGAAATTCAATTCTTTAATATTGTTTTGAGCTCTAATTGCTTATCGACATAACTGACAGCTGTATTGTTGTCAATCATCGCCGAAACTAAATATTTATTGAAACCAACAAAACTTTTTTATATAAAAGGCATTAAATTCTAATTATAATTCAAAGCCACGTCTGACGAACGGCTCCGCCACTGATTGGCAATCGAGTCTCGGCTTAGAATTTGATGACTTTTGTGTTTTCGCATCCAATGTGTGATCATCTCTAAGACCTATGTTTAGACCGGAGGTTATCAGCCCTTAGAGACGACGTCTACTTTCAAACTACTATTTATTGTCAATTTTCTATCGATTTCGAACACTTATTTTAAAAATAACCGAGCAATGTATGCATCTGTTGCTAGAGCCCAGTGCAACACATCTAACAAGTATTGGACAAACAAATGACATAATCCTCTCACTATCCCTATCGACATAAATGGTTGTCTCCATTATTGATATGACCCTCACACTCACCATTGCCATCGCCATCGCCACCACTCCATACACTGCATCTGTTTGTTCTGTGGCACTATAGAACAATTCTCTGCTGTTACCTAGTTGCAATTCACAGTGCTCTCGAGGCCTTTGTTTTTGAAATTTATTATTCTGGGTTATAATTTTATTCCATAGAAATAGATTTACATCAGATGAATATTAATTTTGCCAAATCGACCCCAATTTCAGTACCAGAATATATATAATATATATATTCTGGCACTTAAATGTTCTTGCTATTTTGGGCTTGGAAAATAAATAAAGAACAATAATAGTGCTGAGCTTGTTGGAATTGCTTGCATTGCTTGCGATGATTATAACAATTATGACAATTGCCTTCAATGAGATTCGAGTCGGAGATAATCTGCATTATATTTATCTCAATCAGGAAAGGAATGACATTTTTAAAAATATAAATCTCTTTTATTATTATCTATATTTTTATTTATGTTGAAGCGAGCAATGTTCTAGCTCAAAAGTTGACATGACATGACTGGCACAGTAAAAATGAAACAATATGTTCAATATGTTTAATGTTCAAGGCTCTCTCTCACAAGTTGCTTATATCGCACACGGATTCCAACCGTTTCGACAAAAATATTTATATATTTAATCCTTTGATAGACTTTCGATCAATTGAACCGAGACTTCAAGAAATTACAGAAAGATTGCGATTATTATCGCGAATGTGTGAAACAACGCGACTATCTCATAGAGGTATGGCATGGAGTGATTGGGTCTGGCATATGTCAGACCCATCACTATCCAGGTAATGCTGTCACAGTGGTAACGCTCTAATCACCAAACAGGAGGCGGGTTTAGTGCTGATAGACTCGGAATGCAATCACGTGAACGGCATTAACGGTGATATAAGTGATAAGAGAAGCGAATCGTTCGGCGACGAGAGCGGCGACGAGTCTGGGATCAGCGGCAGTGCCACCATATCTAAAGCTCTTCCTAACGCGTCGCTCATCACTCAAGAAGCGGCACAACTGTTGACCGGTGTTGACGGACACTCATTAGAGGCCAAAATCAAAACATTATTAGCGGAACGAAAGACATTTGTTAATGATATCAACCATTTGAGGACAGAACTGGACGAAGAACGACAAAGATCTACCAAATTAGAAGAGTTGACATTAGCTCAGAGCCAGAACTCGTCGTCCGGTTTAGATTCTAAAGACATTCAAAGTATTGTTTTCGATAATTATTCAGTGACACAGATATTAACCCTATGTCTGACCTGACAGGAGAGGCCAACCGACTGGTCAGCGACTATAAGGTGAAGATCAAGAAGTACGAGCAGGATATCTCGTTCCTCAACACCAATGTGATGCGACTCGAAACTCAATTGACAAGATATAGGACCGCCTCTGAAGAGGCAGAGCGTATCGAAGACGAGCTGAAGGCCGAGAAACGAAAAACACAAAGAGAGGTATAACTGGTCTGCGATAACAATAGATCTGTTTTGTTGACTGTTGTCTTGTCTTGTCGTAGTTGAGGGAAGCGTTGGCCAGAGTGGAGGAGTTGGAGACAGCGAACGCTCACTTACAGAAACGGATCGACAAACTGAAGTCAAACCGCAATATCGTTACCACTAATTCCAATTCCAAGTGAATGGACAACGAAAGCACTTCTAATCACTTCTATTGTGGTTTTGTTTTGTTTTGTTTTTCTTTTTTTTTACCGACTCTTTCAATACAATTGCCGGTCGTTTGCAAGTGTTTGTGTCAATCATCTGACGATACGATACGTTCGGACCACTTAAGTGCCAATCAATGCGTTGAGAGCTTCGACCACACATTCAACTGATTATTAACTCATTTATCGGTTTTCAGGTATGAATTGAATTCGGATTAATTTACGTAACGTTGAGTCTGAGCGCACTTTCCCTTAACTTATTTCATCTCAAGTCTACTAATCTTTTATTTATTGTTTTAATTTGTAATTAACTTCAAATTCATTTGTATATTACATTAATATCTCATTGCAAGAGAAGACGTGTTTGTATTAGAATTTTATTAATGATTTTATTAATAAATTCATTCCAAATAAAGACAAATAAACTGATCACTGAATCACAGTTTGTCTGTCCTTCGACTCCAACCTCTCACTAATGCACTTAAGTATGGATTCTTTCATTTTTTCTATTGATTCCGATTCGCAATACTCTTCAGTCGTCGTCACCTTCTGATCAGTTGATAACAAATGACTCATCTTTTGCGCCAAATTGTTGTATATTTTGTCCAAATATTTGAAGAGTTCCACAATTTGTCTCTGTTTGCTGTCGACCGCCATTCGGTCGATACCGTCGATCCGTTCCAATACGTTGAAGATGTGCTCCAATTGGCTGACAAACACTTTCTCTGTCTTCAGCTTTACTCTCAATATAATGTCACAAATCAATTGCTTTTGAATCACATTTGCTTTGATATCAGCGAAGGTTTTATCGAAATATTTGTCAATCATTTGGTATTTCGAGTCGCGTTCAGTAAAATTATCATAATTTGTGACAATATCTGCCAAATGTTTGTGCATTTGTCTCACTATATAATCGGACAACTCTTCGGTTATCTGGTATTGAAATTCTTGGACTTCTGCGGCCACCGAATCAATGTATTTGCAGCACTTGAACACTTCGGACCACTTCTCGAACAGATTGTCGTTTGTGTCCGAGTTTTGTTTAACTTCTTTGGTTTGCGACAAAATTCTTCTGATATGAGTCGCTTTGGTGTCTGTAATCACTTCCAATAAGTCGGTTCGCAAATGAGTTTTTTGCATCAATTCTATTGCATTCAAACAGAAGACACTCAGAAAGAGATAATTGCGTTGACTGTCGTTTGACTCGACACAAATCCAGTCTTTCATTTCACGACTGAATTGGCAGCAAATAGTACACAATTGTTCCAAAATATCGCAAAACTTCTTGTAATTCCAGTTATGTTTTGCCGAAACAGCCAATGAAAAGTATAACAGTTGTGAAACTGAATTAAAGAAGAATTTGGTCGCAATCCGGCCTCCGATTACTTCTTTGATCTGTTCTTCGGACCCGTTCTCAATCAGATCTCCGTATTGTTCGCCCATTTGAATGACGAATGTTTCGAGACTTTGCTTTCGCTTTTCAATCCAATGATTGAACACTTCTTCGTCGATATCCTTCCAGAACTCAATGTTTTCGCTTCGATTGGTTTTGAGAAATTGAGAGAACTTTAATTCCTCTAATTTAATCTTAGTCTTTAGTGTTTTCCTCAACTTTTTGACGTTTATTTGCTTCAAATACTGTTCGATGGGTTTGTTTGCATCGACGACCCGTTCCTTCGAAGCCTCATTGTCTTCGTTGGTCGATGTCTTGGGGTCTTCAGTACTGTCCGACTCAATGGTTGCCATTTCTGTCGGTTTTGTGAAAAATTCATTCAATTCTGTGAGAAATAAGAAGAAACTGAGAATATCTTCACTCAATTGTTCGTTTGCTTTCTCTTTCTCTTCGTTTTCTTTCAATTGTTCACTTGTTTGGTCACTCTCTTTGAATTGTTTCAACTCTTGGTTTGCTTTCTTCCACTGATCTATCATTTGTTTGACTCTAGTCTTGGATTTGTTCAATATTTGGTTGACTTCGCTGTAGTTAACAATCACTTGCAGTCGATACCAATAGTCGCGCAGATGTTCGGCCAAAACGGCCAGATATGCGATGATCTGAGACCAGACCTTGAAATCGATATTGTTTTTAATCCATGTTATGATTTGTTTTCCCATCAAAGAACTGATTTGCGATCTAATGTCTAGATCTCGATATTTGCGGTGATATTTGCGAAGACATTTAAGAGTATAGAGAAGTCGTCTGACATTGGGTTCGGTTTTCTCCGCACTATTCACTCGAATCGGACGACTCGTCAATATATTGATCTCGTTTTTGGTCTCTTTTAGCAGTTTTAAAACGAAATGCCTTTCGATGTCATTGATAGTCGAAATGTAGTTCTTTGAGAGCCACGCCGTGAATGGCTTTCGAGTGATGTCTTCATTGGCCAACACTTTGGCCAAAATCAGTGAAGAGTTTCGACTATCAGTTGTGTCCGATTTGTGTCGGATTAGAAGTTCTGTCAAAACTATTCGCCGAATAATCGAATCCTCATAAGTGCTTAAATTGCTTTGGATTTTGTGCTGATTTAGTAGAGATATGGCCGGCATATAGAGAAGTGTGAGCCAACTCAGGTCCTCCACATCCAGGTCTGCCGTCCGCTGCAAACCCTTCAACTGGTACTTCAGAGACGACACGTACAGCAGAATATGATATTTCAAGAACATTCGGTGCTCGGAGTGCTCTGTCTGACGGCCCCAAACAGTTTTGACACTAACCGTGGCGTTTGATTCGTCGCCAAACGACAGTTTATGCAATGTTGATGTCGAGGGTATGTAACAGACCAAGAAGTTGTCGAATGAAGACCTTTTGCCGATTGTCAGACAAACACTTCCCAAATAGTCATCGAACTCGTAGCCGAACAGCCGATTAGATAATGTCTGATACCAGGACACACTTGGCTTTTGGCTCCAGACCTCTATCAGTAGATCATGTCTGAAGACCTTTTCGATCGGGTCATCAGTGATCGAGTCTTCGATAACAATGTCTAACTTTGTTTCCCACTTCGGATTCGCTGTATTTCTGATCGCATTTGACACAAAAGGCTTGGATTTAAAAACCAAACGATTGTATTTGGAGTAAGTGTTGAGATATAGTCTGAAATAAGGATTACATTGTTTGCCGTTTCTGTTGTCCACACTTTGAGCCGATTCGACGAACACCCGAACCATCTTTTGGCCCAAGATTTTGATTCCTTCTGCGGATAGATTTTCGTTGTGACGATCGGCCGACAAATCGAACACTTCTTTGATGTACTTTTCGGTCACCTTTTTGTTGATATTGAAAGGACTTTCAGACCTCTTGATTCCCAACGAATTCATATTCAAGGCTACGATTCTGTTGAGGAATGCCTTGTCTTTGGGCCGGTCTGAGAGACAGCACTCGTCGATCCATTTGATCACTTCTTTGGCGTCAATTGACTCATCAAAAGCACTGATTGTGATCTTTGGCCGCATTAGACCTTTGCTTTTAACTGATCTTAACTGTGATTAAACCGATTATCGAATTTCAAAGTCAGCCGCGACTCGAGCTATGGTTTGATTGCATAAACTGTTGTGAATCTGAGAATCAATTGAGTGACCGATAGTCCGATAGTCCGTTGGTTTGGTTTGTCAACCGAAAGCTCTGTCCTCTCAATGGCAGCCATTGTTGTGTCTGAGTTGTCGCGCGACCACAATTGCCGAGTCGACTAAACCAGTGAAAACTCGAATTCAAATCATTTCAAAATTAACTGCTCATCCGTTCAGTTGATCCCAAAGAGTGAAGAAAATGCATTCGAATGAGTCCTTCGACGACAAACCTGATCTGAGCTACGACGACAAGATCGCTCATCCGATGAGATCTGGCGGGCAAATGGTAGAGACGGCCCGTCGCCGGAAGGGCGCGGCTCAGGAAGGGGCACAGGGAGGAGCGCCGGCCAGAAAGGGCCGAAAGGGCAGAAAGGGCCGAAAACGCCAAGGACAGGCTCGCCAGGCAGGAGGCCGAAAGAGACGGGCGAGACAGCAGTCGGCGATGGGTCAGGAGGGCCAGAGCCAGGCCGGACAAGAAGGAGGACAGCAACAGCAAGGAGGACAGTCAGGCCAGTCAGGACAGCAGAACCCTTAGACCCGATGCTGGCCATTGAAGACAAAAATTCAATCATTTTATAGATTTGCCAGAAATTCAATAAAATATTTGCCAAAAACTTGTTTTTCCATTAGAATAAAGAGTTCTTCTGTTTTGTCCGCTAAGAACTAGAATTTGAATTTTGTATACATTTTTGAGATTACAATCGCGAAGAAGTGTGAAGTCGAATGTCTTCAGTGATAACCGATGTCTGCAGAGATGCGATTGATGGGGGTATCGAACAATACCCCTGGTATCTCGCTTCTGGCTGGAAAATCAAAAAACTAATTGGCCCTGCACCCCCCCCCATTTAGGGTCACCCAATTAGGTGTTCTAGCTAATAACAATTTGGGGACAGCTTATTCTAGGTAAAAGGGTTAAATTTGTATTTTTTCCAACAGAAACTCAATAACCTTCCCCCTCTCCATTTAGGGGCTTATTTGGGGGTTTGGGCCCAAATTAGGGGTGAAAGTGCGAAATTCCATGCCTTTCACCTATTTTTAGCACAAGGTCACACGACTTGGTACCGTATACCCCCTGTCAGGTACCAGGTTTCGCATTGGTGTGTAGTCATTGATGTGAAGGATTCGTTCATTTGGTTTGATTCGATCCGAAATCATTTGATTCTATCTGTTCTAACCAATTATTTTGTTTGAATACGACATTTCTCTTTCATTCTATAGCTTAAACTTCAAGTAATACAGAGAAAGATCGATAGCGTGAACGTATGATAAGGTGAAGTAACCATTAGGGTGAACCAAATCTGTTTCCAAAGCCAAAATAGAATTTTTCAATGCAAAAATTGATCATTAAGGTGAACCTGCCATCTTGAAAAAATCGATAGGGTGAAGTGATTTCGAATTTATCCAAGAAAATCAGAACAAATGGCATAATTTGATTTAAATTCTTCATAATAATACTAATTCAAATTAATATATGGGCTTGATC
>JAQGBE010001440.1:0-11134 GCA_034698225.1 Scheloribates latipes | reverse complement strand
TCTTATAAAGCGAACTAATAATAATTATAAAGTTACAGTTTATTGAAGGGTATTTAGTTTGTAGTGTTTCTGTACACTGTAGTAAACACTTTGATCATTGAGTATAACTTTTAATAATGTAATTTAAATAATTTAAACAATTTTAATAATAAAACTAATGATACGAATCGATCGCTTCAATGTAAGTCTTGTCCACAAACAGAGGAATGAGTTTTGCCCTGAAATGCAAACACAATATAAGTTTAACAACGATTTGGTCAATGGATTCAATTGCCAACCGAATCGGGAGTAGTATCGCAATGATTACTGGATATGCCATTTGAACATAAGGCCAGACACAGAAGGCGAAGAAGCAGAGGATTCCAGTTTGGATCAGCTGAAGAATTGTGAACCAATGGATTACTCGTTGCGGACAGTGTTTGATGTAATGGTTTGACGGATACGAGGACTGAAACAACCAAATGATTGTCAAATTAAGCGATCACTGATTGCCAATTGAATCGACTCTTACTTGTTCTGTGACGAAGAGTAAGATTCTCTCGAAGAGCGAATTGCCCCGAAGCACAGCGACGGCACAGTAGAGGAACAGACCATTCAATACCGCGACTGGTATGACATCGAGTAAATAGGGAATCAGTAGAAGCGATACTCCGATCATGACGTGTGTCACGAGTCCGGTCACTCGTGTCTCCCGTCCGCGCACAACCACATCAGTGACTCTGCCACTGGCGTCGACGGTCTGCTCGATGTCGGCCATACTGCGGGCGTGAATCGGCGAATGGGGAAGCATTCCGTTCATCCAAGGAAGACCCAGAACAGACAGAAACACATTGAGAATGCCCACCACAAACAGGTCCCAGTGATAAGCGTCGCCTTTCTTCAGTTTGTTGTGAGGATTGTTGACCAGAGCGGCCGATATGTTCTGATCCATGAAGAAGAGGAGAGACAAACCAAAGCCGAGAGC
Organism: Scheloribates latipes; assembly: GCA_034698225.1. Classification (NCBI taxonomy): domain Eukaryota; kingdom Metazoa; phylum Arthropoda; class Arachnida; order Sarcoptiformes; family Scheloribatidae; genus Scheloribates; species Scheloribates pallidulus. The sequence goes on along the minus strand of JAQGBE010001440.1, from coordinate 10,170 downwards.
CATCGATATGAAGATGGACTCAATGGTCAGACTCTTCATTGAGATTAGTTTGAATTCAAAAGTGTCCTTCACTTCAAACTTTTCGGCTGACAATTAGATTCAGTTTAGTATTGAATGAAATCTGATCCGCAAAGTCATACTCGGGACGGATCTGAAGAGATAACTGCCAACAAAACTGATGACCACTACCGCCACCGGAAGAGCATAATCGGAGACTATTTCTCGGTAGAACTGACCCAGATATGGCCTAAAAGGGAGGTTTCTTTTCAGTTCAAGTATTGGCTAAGAAGTGACTGACGTCTTGTTGAAGTCGTAGAGAGTGATGGCCAGCCATACCGTGAAGAGCATCAGCATTAGGAAGAGGACACTCGTCTGCTGTGTACACTGACCACAATCGGCAGCGGTTCCCACACAATAATACTTCTGGAAATCTATTCAATTGTTTTTGAAACAACTAGCATGATCATGCATTGCAATGTCTGGAAACTTACTGATTATGCAATCTTTGATCGGATCTATAAGGAAGGCGAAGAATGAGAATAAGCCGAAGATCTCTTCAGTAGATCGAGTGCACCATTTCATCAGATAAGACACATCGAAGAGAGCATACGCTATGACAAAGAAGGCGTTCCAGAGCCCAGTGCAGGCGAACATGTCGTAGAAGTCTACTCCAAGACTGTGCGATATGTCGAAGACAACTTTGGTGTAGAGACAGAGCGGCGCCGTTGTCATAATGACCACCAGTGGTTGACCGCCGAACACAGCGAACACTAGTCCGCCGATGGTCTGACCGATGAGCGCCCGTTTGGCGTCGATTTTGCTGTTCGTGTTATTGGAGTCGCGGACACCGAACGCAATACACGGCAGAAGAATCGCCAAATAGAGCGACCAAATGGTGGCCACTGTCTTGTGGAGGGTTTTCGGACCGACGAAGCCTTCAATCAAATTGAAAGTTTAGTCTCTCGGGTGATATCATCGGTAATACCATCTCTGAAATCGCTCAGATAATAGCCGAACCTCCGTTTGAAGTTCTCGACCAGTCCTTCGCCGAAAGTCAACTTAAATCTCTTGGTAACAAATAAATTCAGATAATGATCGAGTTGTTAAAGCTTAAAACTAACTTGTTTATTGGATTCAAATTTCTTTCTCAGTGCTTCAATCGGATTAATATCGATATTAGATTTTGATCGCAATCTCTCGGCTCTTCGTATCATTGTTTCGACGAACTGGTCCTCAGTTTTGGCGTTCAACAGATCCAAACGAAAGTAAAGATCAGCGAAAAGTGTGGCCATTGTGTGTGCGACCTCTCGAGCGCTTTTGGTCAGTTTCTGCAAGGTATTCCATCTATAATACTTATTGATTAAGCAAAGACTATACTTCTTTGGTTGGTGTGACCACCAGAACGAAGAACTTGATGTTATGTGAAGTGATGCCCAAATTGGTCGGCGTTTGCATTCGGGCCACACATACGACCCGTCGATGCACTTGTGGTATACTCGCGCTGACAATAACGGCCTTAACAACAAGTTAACTATCAAAATGTTTGACTTACTAGCAACATAACCAGGTCTGGTCGAAGAAGCATTCCTCGTTGTCTTCCAAGTAGACACCCTGGATGGTATTGCTCAAGACTTGCTTCTCAATTGCAAACACACTCTGACTTATCTCGGATTCGTTCAATTGATGGTCACTTTTCTGGGTTGCGAAACAACAAAAACGATTTGACTCATCAAATAACTGGATCACAATTGACTTACGCCTAACATCTCGTCAATCAAATCAATCAAATCGATTGCCTTCGAGTCGAGTACGACATTGAGCTCCGATGATAACGATCTGACGTCTCGTTCGCATCGATACTCATCGATAAAACTCTTGTCAGTCATGAGATTGACTTTCTTGAGCACAAGAACTTCATTCTGACCGCCAATATATCTCCGGTCGTGTGTTTCGTTCATCTTTGAGATCTTGCGGTGAAGTCCTCGAAAGCCTTCTTCGACACTGAAATTCTGTCCTTCAGTCACCACTTCTGCAGACATTTTTGTGAAAGATATTCAAATAATTTGAAAACACTAATGAAAATGAGATAATTTAGACCAATATAAACGATAAACGAGGTTATTGTTCACTGTTTAATTGCTCGCTAATTGTGATCGTAAACTTGATTGCTCACTTATCAGCAAAACTGATCCGCATATTATGTAAGTCATACATGTTCACATTCTAGTACACTATGGAAATGACAAGTCTATATAGCAAGCTAGTTTATTATATTAGCAAGGTATTATCAGTTCTCAGTTCTCAGGTGTCATACCGGTGATCCGGTGCTCCGACCTGTGCCCCGATTCGCTCTATCGGGACGGCGGTCATCATCGCGTGGATCGGTGGTCGGCGTCGCCAGTCGAGTGTTCCGGTGACTCGTGCCGTACGCGGACTGAGTAGACGAAGCGAACCTACCGTTGGCGCAGAGGACAGTCCTCGTCGTGGACTCGTTCGACTGGTTTTGGTCTGGAATATCGAACTCGGTGTCGGTATTTCTTTCTTAAATTACAACCCTTCTTAAATGCTGTTACTTATAAAATTTAGAAACCGATCGAACTCATGGGGTAATACACTCAAAATTCAATATTTAGTACCAAAAACAAAATTTTACCAGTAAATTCTCGACATAACCACATATCATCATGTATTTATGATGTACAGTGTCACCCTGAACAAAATTACGAAAGAATTTTCAAATTAACTTTAGCTATTCAAAAGTTACTAAGACATAAATGAGTGCTCTTGGTCTATTTCTTTCACAATTTTCAACGGTTTATTATTTTTTTATCAACTCGCTATTGGTCATTCTGAATAGTCATGCAATAGTATCCTGTTTAAATTGACTTTTTGTCTTACCAGGACAACTCCTTAGAATCCAATACAAGAATATAGACATTTTTGAAGTCTGACCATTATATTCTACAATTGAAAACAAAGCACTCAATTTTCAATACAATATCTTCGCCGACAAGAACTTCAATTGAATCAAATGATTCGATAATATTTGAATCTATGATTCAATTCGATTATTCAATTGAAAACTCATTTGATTGATATCCGACTAAATCAAGACATCAGAAAATTACTTCAATATTGACAAAAGAATTTGATTTATTGTGAAAACATTGAGAAATACATCGACTTTTGTACTAAAAGACAAATACAGTGAATAAAATTGTGCTATAATTCCAATTGTTTTGTATTAAAACGCCGAGAAATGCAAGGAATGGATGTCTGAGTGATTCAAATTCGCTTAAATTCCAACTCAATTGCCTATCTATTCGACCAACTCGTCTACCATATACACAAATGTCTGTCCAATGGTCATAACTTGGTCATTCTGATGATTATGTCATGGAAGATATAAACTAGATTGAAATTAATACTTTAAAAGTTGAGCAAAAATAAAAACAATAATAAAATGTCAATTGTTTTTTGGCTTTCGTTTTAAAGACAAGTAAAATAAATGCAATTACAGTCACCGAAAGACTAGCCAAAGAGTATTCTTCGAGAGTATGTCAAACAAGATGTAAATAAATATATTTGAATACGATTTCAGAAAATTGTGTCAAAATCTCAATAGAAATAATAAAATATCGTAAATCATCTCTAAAAACATCGAAATGAGTATAATGTCTGACAAATACCTAAATCCCTATAAAATTCGTTAAATTATATATAAATCAAATCAAAACAATATATGAAAATCTCATTCGAGTCAACGACTGGACATCACTACCACCGAGAAGTAGACGGCCAGCGCTGCCGACACACAGGCGGCCAAATACAGGGGCGTCTGCTGAAGACGGCTTCGACGGCGGATCTCCTGCTCAGTGGCACCCGTTTCAGGTTCTTCGGTCTTTTGCTTCTTGGCCACTGGCTCTTCGGTCTCGACTGGCGCTATGTTCGCGTTGAGGGACAGGTCGTCCTCAGACAAAAGCATGTCCTCGTCCTCGCTCTCAGTCCATATATCGAACTCATAGGTGTCGACCACACCATTGGTGGTCACATCTGATTCGCTGAACGATTCTTTATCGAAACAGAACCAGGCATGGTCATTTATCATTCAAGGTATCAATCACTTGCATACCATCAAAGTTTCTCTTCTTTGCTGACTTTTCTACAATCTCGGTCTCGTCGTGATTGTGACCATTGGTCGAGTGTCGAGGATTAATACCGGGGTATATGAGTATCGGGTAATCCGGATGAGCGGCCACACAGTGAGCGTAGAGCTCATCCCTATTGGCGTCCATATAGGGACAGTACACACATTGGTTGGCCTTGAGTTCGGCGTTCAACTGCTGGTGTCGGTACTCCTGGAAGTAATGGTCCGCATCGGGCAGAGGACTCTCGGCCAGAGGCGTGCACTCCAAGACTTTGCACTCTTTGATGCTCTGACCATTGGTCATCTTATCGGACTCCTGGTCGCCATTGATCTCCGCCTTGAGAAGAGTGGCCTCGAAGTTGCGGGAGTGGACCGACTGCTGGTGGATGAGAATGTGGTCCACACTGATCGCCCGGTACAGACATAGATTGCATTGGTATTGGCGGTGACAGTGCGTGGTTCGGATGTGCTCCACCTGCCAGAGACAATAGAATAGGATCGGATCAGATCAGATCAGATGTGGTCACAAACTGACACTTTGCAAAACCAATAACCAGCTCTTTAAATAAGTTTCGGGCCCTTTCAGTACAGTGTGTATTAGTCGGTAAACACTAGTCATGTGTGAGTAATAAAAGGCCCGAAAGCGCAGAGCGTGTCATTTAAATGGTTAATCACAATCAGTGCAAAGTGCGGAACAGCTAAAGAGCGACAATCAGTGGACAAATACCAGTTCTTCGTGCGAGTAATACTGTTTGTTGTCGTGTGCGTTGATGGCGTTGCAGTAGAGGCAGAAGAGTGTCTGCTCGGGATGTTTGTCGGCCAAGTGAGACAAGAACTGCTGACTACTGTTTCTGGTGGCGAAGCACTTGTCCTCGAATTTGGTGCACTTAAACCATCTGCGAAGACGCAGCTCAGTCGAGTTCATCTTGTTGGTGGCCTCCATGGTCGACAACAGGGTCACCAGAGGGATCTTCGCCCGCAGTTGGCTCAGACGGTCCGACGACAGGTCGTCCACCACTTGCACCGCTTGCGGAGGGTTCGCGCCTCCCATCGGGCGCTTCCGCTTCTTCTGACCCGACTGGTGCTCTTCGGCAACACTCATCTCGTGCTGTCAGTGGCTGTGACCGTCGCTGATGTCCAATATTGTCCGATATTGTGATGTATTGGGGCCGCGAATCACACCATTTGTTTGGCAACAAAACACTTCAAACGTCAATAACGTTTGCATTTGTCCTCTCTTTGAGCGGTCGCCGACTGACCACTGGTCACAACCGGTATCGTCACAGACATCACCTGGTAATCCATTGTCTGCCACCATTGGCCATGTTATCATCAATTTTCGGCCCAATGTATTGAATTGGCACCGATTGAAGAGTTGTCGTAATCGCTGAGCGGTTTGCTGACTTGGCTTCAGTTCAATGGCTTCAATGGCTTCAATGGCTTCAATGGCTTCATGAACTTCAATGAGCGCTCATTTGTCTGACAACTTGTGTCTGTCGTGAAGACCAGACACGACTCTAATCTGGCAAATATCCGAAAGCCAAAAGAGCGAAACCCCAATATATCGAAACCCAAAAAACAAATGATTTTTATTGATGCCATCTTAACAGATAGGCGTTGTAACCAAAAGTGTTGAAAATAATTTGAAAAGCGTTGATAAATGAGTCGGATGGCATTTCACAAAACTTCAAAATTTTCGAATTTTCAAAGTGAGAATCTTTATGAAACCACCTAGTGATTAGAGTATTTCCTTTCAGTTATTCAGCCACATTCTCCGTCACAACACCTAACCCGTCAACATAGCACGAATAGATTTTTCAGTCTTTCGGGTTTTGCCAGTTTGTCATTCGGTCTGTTGGCTGTCGACCCTTCGCACAGTCCCTCTGCCAACAGATTAATGTCAATGCGATCGGCGCTCACACTCGCAGTCAGACTCTGATCTGATTTTTGGACTCTGTTTTGGTTTATTTGTGTCGAAACGAAAACAATTAAATAATTAGAACAATCAAAGCGATGGTCCAAACAGTGGATCGCAGACTGCAGGCCACGAGCGCACCCGACGAGCCGAGCACACTAGCGATGACCGGCCAGTGGCCAGACTAAAGGCGGCGTTCATTTTGGCCCGGCTTACGGTTCGGGTTGAAGTTGAGAATATTGGTCGCCTGGTTGAGGGTGTCGTTGAGTGTGGACACCACCGGACCGTTGACCGCATGCACGGCACTGCCCGACAGGTCTTGGAAGACACCAGTGCTCGAGTTGAGTGTATTGGACGCCAGGTTGACAGCGGTGTTGACCACATCCACCGCATTGCCGGCCACAGTGCCGACCACTCCGTTGGCCGATGTGTTGCTGTTGGCCAACACGTCTTTGGCCGAATTGATGAGCGAATTGATCGGTTGGAAGATCTGCTGCCATCTGACCGGTTCTCGCGGCTCCAACTGACCGCTCACTGCAAAGGAGATGCAAACAATTGATGGGTTGGCAGGCAATTGGTGGGCAAATACCTAGAGCTATAGATACGATCAGGGTTACGATGGCGAGCTGACTCATCTTGAGGATGGCTGATGGCTGGATCAGTGGATCAGTTAGTTTCAAATGAGTTATTCACTCAGAATTAGTTTATTTAAATACATTGTAATTTTTGGTTATGGGAGGAGTGAACAGTTTAAAGTCCCAAATTAGCATGATATTTTGCACCTGGACACTTTGCTGGCTAAATTAGCTGAATGAGCTAGTTTAGCTTGCATAACTACTGCTACTGTTGGCTCACAAGTCACCATGATCATCTTGTTTGGCCCCATTAGAGCTAGCGTATGTTTCCAGGAGTTTGGCCAAATCGGGAACATCACTGTCCTTTGCCATCATGTTCTTCATGTCGTTGAAATTGCTGACCAGTTCTGCGATCATATTCTTGTCCATATTGGCAGTCAACTGGCGAACCACTTCCATCAACATTGTCTGCGGCACTCCCGCGAAGTCAGTCATCTGCTCTTTGGTCAGACCCAAGCGATCCATTGTCTTCTTGTAGTACTCTTCGGGCGATTCATCGCAATCACCTATGAATTGGACAATTGTTAGCGAGGCTAACATTGCTTGAACTACTACCCAGACATATGATCGCAGACAGAAAAATCAGAGCGAATCTCATTTTGCAGATGTGGTTAATGACAATCGATGTTTGTGAATGTGAATGGCAGTGGCAATGAGCCAGCATCTTTCGATAGGATCTGCATTCCAGGCGTGGTTTACAGCACCTGTCCGTCACTGGGCTGGTCGTCAACTGATCAGGACATTTAACAGGCTCATCCTATTTCGAACATTTCTATCATTTTACCTGAAAATCTAAATCTAAGAACAACTCAACAGTTATCTAAACATTTCTCAATCCCTTCAAATGAAACAATGAAAGGCCAATATTTAGCATTCTTCCGAATGGCAAGGTAATATGCCAAAGTAATTTATATCGACTCGGTAGTTTTTTGTTACATTGAGAATATTATTTTGAATAGATTCGACTCGTTTTTGAGTATAACACTCGTTTCAATTGGACAGTGGATGAGATAAACACAAATCATTTTTACGATGAATTCGATGATAACTGAGTTTACATTAACATCGCGAGACTAATCGGGTTCATAACTTTGCGTCCTGTTTACCAATCTCTCTTCTGTTCAGCATGCTCATTTGTTATGCATTTGGTCGAGTCGCTGAAATAGGTTGCACTTGCTGAAATCGTGGCTAACACAGCGATGGCTGACTATTCAAAGAGAGAGGTCAAACATGTGGCCGACATAGTGGGCGAGTTCGGCAAATGGCAGCTCCAGATGTGCTGCTTCTGCTTCGTCTTGTATGCCATGGAAGCGGTCAATAATCTTGGCTATGCTTTCCATGCCTTCAACAACGAGTTCTACTGCTCTGATGTGCCCATCAATTATCCGGTATGTCATCAGTTGTTCTGATAATCTGTCAACCAATCGAAGTCAATCTCCAGAACAAGACATCGGCAATGAAATGCCACAAATTCGAGAGACCGAACGAGACGTGCCATTCGTGGCACTTCGACCGGACACAGTTCAACAGATCCATTGTCACAGAGTTCCAACTGGTCTGCGAGCGGAAAGACTTCGCGGCATTCACTCAGACCTCTTACATGTTGTCGTATGTGGTGTCGGGTCTGGTTGTGGCACACCTTCAGGACAGATACGGCCGAAGACCGATGGTTTGGACATCGATGACAGTAGAATTGGTGGGACTCATCGGGTGTGTCGTCTCTGGCAATATGTATCACTACATGATATCGCGGTTCTTCGTCGGATTGGGTGGTTCTGGCAGAGGAGGAGTCGCTGTCATTAGTGAGTTTGAGTCGAGATATTATCTGTGGTTAACTGATCTGTCATTAGTAACCGAGTCAAGTGGACCGAAGTACAGGTCAGAGCTGACAATCATCTCTCAGATGGGTTGGATCGCCGGCTATGCGCTGCTCCCGGCCTACGCCTACTGGTTGCGCGACTACCAGAAGATGCAGATCGGCTCGATTGGCCTGATCTTGTTGCTATTCGCCTGGTTCTGCTTCATGCATGAGTCTCCCCGCTGGCAAATCGTGGCCGGAAAGGTGGACAGGGCTGAAGTGACTCTTCGGAAAGCGCTCAAAACCAATGGGAAGACCGATCAGCACCTGAAACAAGAATTGTTTGATTTATCAGACTATCTGTTGAAAGTGAGTGACAATCATCTGATTCAGCGCTCAGAATCACGGATTCGTTTGTTCCAAATGCAGTCCAAGAATGAGACCGAATCCAAGCAGAGGTTGACAGCACTGGATCTATTCCGCAGCCGAAGACTCCGCAGATATACCTTGATATTCTGGTATCTGGGTGTAATGAATGCGTTCATATATTATGGCTTCAGCTTGAACATTTCTGACTTCGGCGGCAACCACTACATTGCCTTCTTTCTGTCAGGGCTGGTCGAGTTGCCGTCGGCACTGCTGGTCATCTACTTCTTGCGCACTCGCGGCAGAAGATTGTCATTTGTAATATTCATTTTGGTCATAATCACAGCCCTCTTCGCCATCATCTTCTCGAGCAGTTCCACTCAGATGCTGGTGTTTGCCCTTCTGGTCAAGTTCGGGGTGACATCGTCCTGGTCTGTGTTCGACATGCACCAAGCTGAAATCTTGCCCACGAGTCTGCGGAGGACCGGATCGGGAACTATATCTCTGGTGTCAAGAATCGGGGCAATAACTGCACCATTCATGAAGAATCTGGTAAATCGATAGATGCTTGCCTTGTTGCTCTCATATCACAACCAAGATACTCTTGTTGTCCAGGCAGCGGTGACCGGACTGGTTCTTGTGCTCGCCATCTACGCCGTCTGTGCCATAATCGGGGCAATTCTTTACTTACAACTACCAGAAACCAAAGGCCTTGAAATTCCGGACACTATAGAGGAGACAGAAAAACTTGGCTCAAATAAAAAGGCCATTTCAAGTAGCAAGGTCAATCAGATTATTTGATATTAATATGTTTGTAGCCAATTTGTGATGTGATAGCTAACTCAAATCGATTCAATCCAATCTAAGTTGATGTAAATCATTTCATTCAACAATCATTGCCATTCAAATGACCATAACTATAACTATAGCTCCCGATAGCTAAAGTTGCGACAACTCGCCTGATCAGTGTGCAAGCAATTTGGATCCACTTGATTCATTTGCCAGTGCAAAGCGATCAATCAGAAATAGGATTTCAATTATGACAAGCGTGGAACACAATTGCCACTGACCTTAGCAGCAATCAAGTGTGAATCACACTGTGTCGGGTCGTTTTGCTTGTTTGTTGGCGAGTAATGTCGCGATTGATTGCGGAATAAATTGTTTCTAATAATCAATACGTGTGTTAACAACGGCTGAGATTATCAGTCAATTAGATTCCGATGTTTACTAAATAAGAGTGCATTCAATTGCTGTCAAAATATGTCGATTCGCGACATAAGACATAAAACAGAGAATCGATTAGCAAATG
>JAQGBE010001439.1:0-11139 GCA_034698225.1 Scheloribates latipes | reverse complement strand
ATTGTTTCTGGAAAAATTGCGATGAGAAAGCATTCTTTGCTATTATTGAGCATGGCGCCCACTTTGTGCCCCAACTTTTAGAGCTGATTTGGACGCAACTCTGTAAGTTTTTAATTTCGTTGAGAAAATTGTCCTCAGTGAAAAATGCCTAAAAACGCAAGCTTTAGTAATTATTTTGAAGCACCTTGCTCAATTGAGTTACCATATCATCAAAAAAATCAAGAGGTTATTAATTGTTGCAAAATTCCTCCAACATTAACAATATGTTTTTCTTAGCAAACACTACAGATGTACAATGATTGACCTTGATGATCAAGATTTAAAGTCAACTATTAAGAGAGAAACTAAATTTATTGGCGGAGTCCTCTTTAGTAAAATATGCACAATCAATGTTGTAAAATTTCCCAGTTTTTCCAAAATATCTATAGAATCATTGAAAAAATATATAAAACTCTAGGTAAGTAAGAAATATTACTTTTCATGCCTTATTAAATTTGATTAGGTAGTTGAAAATTTATCTTCTGTTGGCTAATTAGAATCAATCTCTAGATTAGACTGAATTCACTTTATACATTTGAATTGGTTTCATAACTGTTTAAAATGCAGAATACAATTAGTAAAATCGAAAAGCGGTCTATAAGTTGTGAAACGTCTGGCGATAACCAAAATAATTGAATTCATTGATATTTGATAACCACTTATATTCAGTTAATTCGATAAAAGGATGGGAAAGCCATCACTGGTTTGGTTATCGAAACCACTTTTTACAGAAGGGTTAGTCAACTCGTTGGGAACGCATTGCTTCGAATTGAAGCCAATTTCGGTCGTGTTTTTCCAAACAGGGAAATGCACTGAAGTGACATTCACTGAGATGTTTACCGATCGCAGAGGCACACAAGTAAATAACCTCCAGGGTTAGGGTTGGGACAAGAGTCCGCTCAGGCCTTGAACGCATCGGACGGATCGAAAATATTTTTTATAAAATTGTTCACAAAATTATGTAAACATATTTGAATATTTGCCAAAAGATAAGACAATCATTGATTTGATAGTCGACGACACGACGGGTCACATGTGAAAAGTGAGAAGTGAGCTAGTTAGGTGCACTCTCCTTGCTCACAGCTTGGATAAATCTCAATGGAAAACTTTTACACGCCCTTCAGTTGATTTGAGATGATCTTGATAATTTTTAAAATCTTTGTAACTTATCAATTCAAATATTTCTATCAGTAAATTAGTCAAAGGGCCATAAATTATTTTAACATCCTTGGAGATATTGTAAAAGTGTTCTAAATGTGCACTGAAGTTGGATAAGCTAGATACAATTCGGTATATATACAAGTCCTTAATGTACGCAAGCATTTAGCGCCACTCCGATGGTTCTGATGGTTGCGATGGTGTCAACGAATTCTGCTCAATAGCTGGTCTTATATCGGATTAAATTTTGATCAGGTTCAAAATGCATTGCACCAGCACAAGAGCATTGGGAAACGAAGCAAGCTGATTTAATCAACAAGATAGTCAGTTGCTGTCCTCGAGCATTTGGAGCAGATTCTTGCACTTTACTGAACTTCAATGGCTTGCATTTGAGGTGCGAACCAATTGTTTGCCAGTGAGTTGAGCTGATTCGAAGTGACATCCAGCTCATCATCAGGCGAGATACGGCCAATCAGGCACAATCAGAATGCAACTTCGTCGTTTGGCTAATCACTTGACCGCTCGGAGATTAGCACAGTATCAATAAACAGGATATCTCTTGATATTTATTAGTTAAGAACAACAGAAGTCTTATTGAGTGGTTATCAGTGGATAGAAGAGCAGTAAATACGATAATTGTCCAAAACATTAACGATTGCCACCAATTATACCCTTACATGTTATCTATAGTGCTTTGCAAACAACTCGATTGGTCACAATCGGTCCTCATTTGCTTTGCAGTCACCTATAAATTGCCTCAACTCTTAATTCAATTCAATTCAATTCAAACACCACTCGAACACTACTTCGAGAGTCACTCCACACGACCCAACTCAAGATGAATGACTGTCAGAACAAAAGCAATTTGTCGCTCGTATTGCACGCAAAGAACGATCTGCGACTCGAAGATACCCCTATTCCTCAAGAACTGCAAGCAGGCGGTCAGTCACCGACTTGTGCAGCTCACCTCGCAATATAACCCTGCTGATTTTCTATACAGATTGTCTGCTGCAAACCGAAAGATGCGGTATATGCGGGTCAGACATCCACCTGTGGTGTGAGGGCTCTTTGGCCGACTTCGTGGTCAGAGCTCCGTATGTGATCGGCCACGAGAGCTCAGCCACAGTGCTGGCCGTAGGCGCCGATGTGGAGCACATATCGCCGGGCGATAGGGTGTCCGTCGAACCGGCCATCCCTTGTCTCAAATGCCATTATTGCCGTTTGGGCCGCTATAACCTGTGCCCGGTCTCCAACAAACAGTCGCGGGGTTTGCCGCCAATGGACGGTTGCCTCAGACGATACTACACCCACCCTGCTGACTTCTGCCACAAGTACATTCGCAACTCTCATTGATGTCTAGTTCTCATATGAATTTTAGATTACCAGAACACGTTTCACTCGATGAGGGCGCGATGTGTGAGCCCTTTGCTGTCATTGTTCACGCGGCCAGACGAGTCCAGTTGACTGCTGGCCAGAACATCTTGGTTTGCGGCGCGGGCACAATGGGCATCATGAGCATGCTTACCGCCAAAGCCTACGGAGCCAATAAAGTATTTGTCACCGATGTTAGTAAAAGTCGTTTGGAATTGGCTAAAAGAATGGGCGCCGACAAGACATTCTTGATTGAGCCCAAGACATTCGATGACCAGGAAATGGCCAATCAGATTGTCGCAGACATGGGCGACAACCCAGACATCACTTTTGAGTGCACGGGCGTTGATATGAGCACAAGTATGGCTATATATGCCACTAAGAACGGGGGCAAAGTGGCCATCGTTGGTCTCGGCCACAAGAAGAGCCGCATTCCTGTGACTTACGCGGCAATGCGGGAGATCGACCTCATCGGCATTTGTCGCTTCAAAGACGAGTGAGTCTTATTTAACCTAGTCGCCTTAAATATATTGGCTAGTAACTAATTATGCATTGCAACCTTCAGCTTCCCACTGGCCATTCAGCTGATCTCGAGTGGAAAGGTCGACCTAAAGCCTCTTATTTCACATCGATTTGCTATCGAGGAAGCGGTCGATGCCTTCAAACTAATGAAAAGTGGAGGCGAAGGCGTTCTCAAAGTAATGATCAGTTATTGATATTTTGCAATCATTTCCTTATTTATGTATAAAAAATAGTATTCATTATATTCGAAGCATATCTTATGTTTTGGTTTACGAAACATCTCTAAAATAAAATATTATTTTAGCGAAAGTTAAACTTATAAAATATTTATTTGAGCACAATTGGTGACAATTCGCTATAGTGTTGACTGCTCTTGGAATCGGACGATGCGATAAATGAGATGTAAACATACAAACAGATTAAATAATCTGATGACAAACAAGAATCGAGTTAAAGCAACAAAAGAGCAAACCGTTTGACAAATGATCAAGCTCATTATGAGGCGTTAAGCGTCTCATTGCATTTTGTGTTCGATTTCAGTGAATCAGACCACATCGGTTATTTGTGCAAGGCTTTTGGCTCATCCTAATAGAACGTTAAAAGTCCTCAGTTTATAATTTAGATAAATATAAACAGAATTTTTGTTTAAATTATTTAATTGAAGACAAATTCTAATAATTGTTTGAAAACACATTATTCCTAATATAACTTAGTCTACAATAAACACAGTTATTCCTAGACTACTGTCGGTCTCTGTCTGGCGACGTGTCTCCCAGTCCGCGGACGCAAACCAAAGTCTGATTAACCGAAGCCCAAAATGTGTCCAAAAATAAGTCCAATAACTGAGTCGATAGTGACGACGAAATTACATAATTTGATCGTCAATTGGCTCTTCATATGACACGTCTGTCGCGAAAAATGGAAACATTTGACAAATAAGTAAAATATAGCGCAAACTATCGAAAACATCGCCAGAATATTCCGGTCTAGCGATGAATACTTTCATTCATTTATAAAATGTGTGTTTCGTTGAAAACGTTTGATTGGATTCATGAAAAGCCAAAGAAAATAAATGTTTGGCAAAACAGTATATCATTTGGTCTGATATTTGCAAATAATTTCCGTCAAATCATAAATCACTTGAAATGAGTTCAGACTTGAGAGCAGAGGAAAAAGAGTTTGAGAAAAGTTAGACGAGATTTGAGACGAGGTTTGAGACGAGGTTTGAGTCGTGAGAATGAATTATAATGTGATGTTAAGGCATGTGATGGCAGTCCTACTGAAGAGTTGGTCCTTAACTCAAGAGACATGCCATACAACTCATAAGAAGTGATGAAAACAATGAGATTTTGTTTAAGAACTTGCAAACCATCGGTTGATTGTGTTTAAGCCGATCCTAACCTCGACTCAAGTGATGCCGAAACCAATTGATTCCTTGTTAACTAGTTTTGAGATAAAAGTCAACTATTTTTGTATAAAAACATTAAAATGTATTTAACGTAATGTCGATATTGAGCTGACATTTGTGGCCAGAAATGCAGTCAACAATGATCTCGAAGAAGCAGTGGTTCCTATTGGGAGTGACCGCCGGAGTCATCCTATCGCTTGCGGTCACTCCGCTGGTCGACGACTGCCATCGGGTGTCCGCTGCGGAGGACGAGACCAATTGGTATTCGCTGATCGCCAACAGTGACTTCAATCCCGTGGTTCGCCTCAACCACAACAAAAGTCAGGTCCGTATCGACCAAAACCATATCAACAAAAGAGTGTTTCGACCAAAATATTATTCGCAAGAACTGGACATCAAAGACAATCTCCTGATATGTGTCTGTTTGTCGTCCTCGGCGTCCAACGTCTCCTACCTGTTGAACGCCACCGTTGACCAGATGGCCGACAAAGTGATGTTCTTCCACGACAGGTATGGCCAGAAGCCGACGGGAGTGCCGCCGATGTGGGACTCGATCGAAGTGCCATTCGTCAGATCGACGCCAAAGTACTTAAATCTATTGAATTATTTATTTGAATCACAAATCGTTGAAAACTTTAGTTTTATTTTTATTGTGAGCGACAAAACTTTTATCAATCAAAATATTTTATACGACTTTTTGAATAACCTATCCGTCAGTCAACACATATTGGCTTTGCCTCTCACTTCGCACAAGACTTTTGATAACTTGGACTCGGATTCCAATCCGAACGACATTTTAGATTCCGGTGTAATATTCAGCACATCTTTACTTATGAAATGCCATACAAACCAGAATTGTTTGAACCACTTTCACAACAATCACCCGAACAGAGAGAACAAACACTTTCTTTCCTATCAGTTGACCTACTTTTCCCAAATTGCGGACCAAAACAAACCGGACATCGAAGCCATCGAAAGTTCTTTAACGATATTTCCGGTCACTGACGCCAACACTTACACCAAACTTAACATAATTTTGTGCCAAAAATCCATTAATCAGTCGGTAGAAAAACTACAAGTAATCGAAGACCAGATCATTACTTCAAACGACAACGAGTCGGTCCTCGAGTGGCCGCTCGGAGTGGAGCCGCCGGTTCGGGCCAACAATAGATTCGAAGTGATTCGGTGGACGTATTGCAATGAATCTCACGTTTTTATGCCAAACGACTTCGATGTCGTTCTGCCGGTCACTGACATCGAAGACATCGAGTTATCTCATGTGAAGTCCAAATGTGTTGAATGGCTTCGACGCAAATATAAAGATCTGATCTCAGAGGACAGCATAGAAATTGTCAACTTTTACAAGAAGTTCGACGCCTCGCGAGGTCTCGAGTATGTCATAGACTTGCGTTCGTCGGCTTTCTCTGACATTAAGAGACTGCAAGTGATGAAGCGGTTCAACAAAATCGAATTGATTCCAAACGTGCCTTACGTTACCGAAAGTGTCCGAATAATTATGATACTCACCATAAGAAGTGGCGAAGAAGTCGAGTTCAGCTCATCTTTTCTCACTCAATACTCAAATACGTGCCTTAAAAAGTCGAATCACAAGACAATTCTTATTCTGGTCTTCATATATAAATCAAACTCCAAAACCGATCCATTCATCCGAATCAAGTCAGAGGCGACACAATTGCAGACCAAATACAAGAATTTTGGGGCAAAGATCGCTTGGATTCAGATTACAAGTGCCAAAGAGGATAGGGTTCCGACGGAAGTGGCGTATTTCGATCTGATCGCGAAACGACTGTCGCAGAGCTTTTCTGACGCTCTGCTTCTTCACTGTCGACCAAATATGATGGTTAGTCTGGATTACCTCAACAGAGTCCGACTCAATACCATTCAATCAAATCAAGTCTTTTTTCCGATACCTTTCGTCGAATATCGCTTCAGAAGTCAAGTGAAGCCGTCGAAGAACTTCGATGTCCGCAAAGACAGCGGATATTTCGAGTCAACGAATTACAACTATTTCTCATTTTATTTATCCGATTATCTGAAGGCTCGTAAAGTAATCCAAAGAATGCTTCCGATCGTCCGAAACGAGTACTTTCTTCGGCGACACATCTATTATGGATCTGATGTCGACTTTCATCAGTTGTTCGCCGAATATAATAAGTTTTGGTTTAAAACCAATCGAAATAATAAGTTATTTATAATGCGATCGATTGAACCCGAATTGAGAGTCAAAGCGCTGACTTCGGGCTCCGATTGTCCGTCCTTAGAGAGCAACAGATTTGCGATCGAGAACTGTCTCAAACGGAATGTCTTGGGTTTGGGGACCAGACCTCAATTAGCGGCTCTTGTTATGGATCACCAGAGGAAGGACAGGACCCGCGAAGACACCAATGACTCCGACTTACCAGTCAATTGATGTTTTAATTTAAGACTAAATATATATTTATTGTTAAATCGGTAATCATTTTTCTAATTCTAATAGATTATTCAATTCAAATGTTGTGCCTTTTGGTCAATAAATATAATTCTAATATACGTTAAAAAATATGTATAAAAAGTTAATTTTTGACAAAACAAATGGCAAAACGAATCCAATTAAATAAAAGCCAACGGATTATCACATAAGAACATCGACTTTATTGCCCACTCGTTTGCAGCCCGTCTTTGAGTAGAGCCGAGTGTCGGGCGGATAGTATTCCATCTCATTGGCCACCTATTGGCGAAACTGTCGGTCAACTCATTGCAAAGTTCACTCGGCATTACCTCTCGTATGAATTCTTCTCCGGGATCTGTGACCGGATCTGATTTGTTGTAGTGCTGCTTAAGATAGTCCATAATACACAGTCTGATATGCTTCCTCTCGAGCGGAAGGAACGGCACGTAAGCGTCGATCAGATTCTTTTCGACGATATCGCTCTTATAGAGACCTCCGTTCTCATTGAAAGCGCCCGAATTGATGACCGGCTCCAAGTCCTTCATCTTGAGATCTGAACGCTCTTTGCCCATCAGATGGTACTCGTAGGTCAGTTTCGTTATACCAGTGCCGCCGGTGTTGCTGTTTAGCGGATTAATGGTTCGGTTAGCCGACAATTGCAATCAAATTAATCTATTAATTAAATTAACCTCAAAAATATGAAAATAGCTTTTCTATAGTCGACTGAATCGACAAAATTATTGTAATCGACAAATGGTTTGATGGCATCGATCACTCCGTTCGGCAATTTGTCGATTTCGTCGAACACAAAGAGCGGTCGTTCGCATGTCTTCACCGCATCGGTCACATTGTTTTTAATCCACTGTCGGATCAATTGTTTGTCATTTGTATTAAAATGAGTGCAAATTATTTTGTGATAGAAATCACTTTTTCCCGAATCTTTAAACTTTCGGAATATATTTTTGGCCAATATTTCAGAGACAAAGTTCTTTCCACTGCCTGTCCAGCCGTGAAACGACAAGACCAGAGCCTTATCCGGGTTGCCATTCTTCATGTGTCTTCTGACCAGTTTTGAGATAACACTTTTGGCCAAATGCTGTCCGTGAAGTTGGCCGTTAAGACTAGAGTCCAACTGATTGAGCTCGTAGTCGATCCACGGCTGGCGCTGCCAACTGAAGACACCGGTGACTGTGAGCCGCTTGTGGTCACCCGACTTGTGACAGCACTCTTGTGAGGAACACTTGAGGTAATCCCAAGACGAGTAGATCGCTCCCAAACCGAGGGCACCGATTAGGGCGACCACAGACGAAGTGATCGGTTCCACACATGATATCGGACTCAAGTTCTGTATCAAAGCTAAGCACAGAAGTGTCGCCAAAGACTGTCTGGTCTTCATATCACAGACAGCGGGTCTGATGGCAGTCCAAACACATTTAAATTGGCATCAAATCAAACACTGATTCATCAAATCAACAGATCTGTGATTTCGGTGACAAACAGATCCATAAATTACGAGACTATCTAAAAGTTGAAGTGAAAGTGAAGTTTTAGAAAAGTTGAGCTCTGGTCAGATATTGCGGTGTAATGTGATCGCAATAGGTGTGGACGTCAGCCCACCCGGGCTCGAGTGGTTAGGTTAGAATTAGAAACAATCTAGTGTAGATTTACATTATAAAATTGTTATTTTTATTTTATTTTGTACCTTATTGTTTGACAAGATAATTACAAGATCACCAGTAATTGTCACTAATTAGGTGATCAACGGAACAATTTGTTCTAATTATTCTATTCTATCACATTCTGTCCAATTGGAGTGTTATTTTTAATCAGGGACAAATTAAACAATCATGTTAAATACTTAACTTGTTTAATATTGACGATTTATTGATCTATATCATGGTGAGACATGCTGGGTTACCATTCTTTCAATCGATGATAATTATGGATACAACTAAATGGAATCGAAAAAATGTCAACAAGATATTTCAAGATATTAATAAGTTAGTTAGTTCTTAGTTCCAAACTGAATCAGGTAAGTGAGTAATAAATGGTAATAAGCGTTACATTTGGTTCGTATCGATCGCACCGATTGGCTAAATAAGGCAAATGAGAGGCACTGCCAGTAGTACTGCCGCTGATGTCAGTGGAGACGAAGCAAAATCAATAAATCTGATTATCAATTGATACAAAATTTTTATTAGTTTCTAATCCTTCTGTTTGCCGGACAATATTCGGCGTACTCTTCCCACGAACAACCGGCCGCTCCGTTACAGCACTCGTCTATAATTCCTCTCTTGAATCTATTGGTCGGTCTCTTCTTGCGGACAATGGACAACATATTGGCCTCTTTGGCCGACAGGAACGGCTCTGACGTGAAGGCGTCCACTGAAAGGCCAAATCGAATCGTATTAACAATTATAGAGATATCGAACCAAAAGAGCGAACAAACCCTCAGTCGGTTGTCTTTTAAAGCGTTTCTGAGACTTAAGTTTGTAAATGTCTTTATCGCAGACCCATTCCATGTGATCGACCAAATCCTGGTAACACCGCTTATGCTTCTCTGTGTGCCATAACTGTCTCCAATCGTCGTCACTTCTTAAGCTGAAGACGGCGTTCCAATTAGACGAGTCTTTCATCTCATTGCTGGCGTCCACTGAAGATGTCTTCAGAGTTATTAATAAAGATAACGAAAGTATCTGAAGAATCGATTGCAGAGAACCAAATGTTTTGTCGAAACGTCTCGTATAGAGCTTTGGTCTCATCTTTCGCTCCGCACAACTCAGACTCACCAATGGAGTCGAGTCTTCAAATTCCGATAAATATATTCCGAAAACTTTTGAGAAACAGTCGATTAATATTCAAATTTGAGGGGAAATCTAATTTAAAATTCAGAAACTTATGATAGAAACTGAAATTCTTCGGAAAGAAATAAAATTTTCGGTTCAATTCATTTGAATAGTCAGACAATTGAGTGAATGCGAGTGCAGTTCGCGGAGAGTCTGAGTTCTTCAGTTCGAGTCCAACTGCACACTAGTCGACGAACCGCTACTTTGGAAGAGGTCTTTGAGTGTTGTGTCCGGCAAATAACCATTGATTTGAATGACGCAAAAGTCGGGAAAACAAGAAATTAGTTAATAGAGTACATAAGACTTCATTCATATTTCATACGACAGTTAACTGGAGTTAAATATTTGGTGAGTCGACTGTGGAAAGGGATTAGTCTATTATTGTCCGACAAATGCAACAAATAATAACTTTTCGACAATTTATTGCTTACATTAGGAATATATGTTCGGAAAGCAATACAAACAGAATTTATTGCCTCGATTACTATTACTATTAAGACATAACGTGGCGATAATGCAATGAATTTCCCATTAAATTACACTAATATTAGACTCCTTTTCATCACATCTTCTTCTTCTGCGATCAAAAAGCCTACTCTTTTGTCCAAATTAGTCAACTCTTGAGACGCAAAGGGATAACACGAGACGTCAATCGGTGGTCACTCGCATAGTGTATAGGCTTCTGACAGTGTGTTAGCGATTGGTCAGTCAGTGGACTCATCACTCCTCATGTCCTCTACTTTACGATTGTCTTCTCGATTACATCTGTAGTACAGATTCTGTACATGTGTTGAGAAAATTAAAGATTTCAATTCAAAATGTGTGTGTTTTTCATTTAAAGCGAAAAACTCGAATTAAGAACACTTTATGTCGGCCTTAATCGCTGCCCACAACAGAAATTTTTATCAAACACATGGAACCAATTGATGATTGTTTACTACTAAAGCATAAACTTGATTATACTCATCGAATATTATGTATATTAATCGCGATCATAGTTAAGACTCTTAACTTAAGAGTCAACAAGTAAAAGTCAAAATATTGACATGCAAATATTATCCTAACAAGCTTGACAATTTTGTTAACATAATTTCAATTGCAATTAAAGTAGATATTTCGAAGATCACTTACGATCAATTCAATTGATCTTGCACAGTGTTTCGATAACCTAGCCCTTATTTTTCGAATCCTTCGACTAACGGTCAGTTGAAAGAGGTGTTTAATTATCATGCAATAAATTAAGGGATTTGTTTCGCAAAGAAAGTGCGAGAAAAGAATTCTTTCGCAGTTATTGCTTAAACCAAAGAATTTTGTCTTTTCTCACTTTCGTGTGTCAAACAAATATC
>JAQGBE010001438.1:0-11140 GCA_034698225.1 Scheloribates latipes | reverse complement strand
TTACGGCTCTCCGGGTCGTACGGATAGTTCTTATTGTAGAGGAGGAAGAGAATTACCCCCATGGCGAACACGTCTGCGGGGAAGGGGTCATAAAAAATTGTCTTGTTCATTGATTTGACTATTTCCGGTGCCATATAGGGTATTGTCTAAAGATGGGTAATGTGGTTAAAGTTTAGAATATAAGGCTCTTTTTGAAAATCCCATTCAAACTAATCGTGCAACAACTAAACCGTCTTGAAAAGTATCGGTTTCGATAGGCTTGTAATGGCCCATTAGTAATGGTTTTCATCGCTGAAAGAGCATTATATTCTAGATGTTTTCAATCATCGCGAACCCCACAGTATGTACGCGACCACTGAATGCCGCCTTTCCTGACGCCCTGTTTCTCCTTGCGAGAGGCGACCTGACTTAGTCCAAAGTCAGTGATGAATACATTTTTCTCTTTGTCCAGAAGAATATTCTGCAGTTTGAGGTCGCGGTGCGCTATCTTCTGACTGTGCAGATAAGAGACTCCTTCCACTATAGCAACGAACCAGGTCTTGCATTGAGGCTCTTTGAACGGGCCGTAGAGATCCAATTGCTGACTGAGGTCTCCTCCAGAAGCGTAATCCATGAAAAGGTAGAGTTTGTGGTCTTCGACGAGGAAGTGTTCGTACATTTTGATTATGTTCGGGTGATTCAACTTCTCCAGAATGAACAGCTCATTCTTGACGGCTCCCATCCGCTTATCGAAGTCCTTAGTCTGCGGCGAGATGTCGACCACTTTGCAGGCGACCACTTGACCCTTCTTCAGACTCTTCCGGTCGCCGGTCAGGTGAGCCTTGAATACAGTCGAGTAACCGCCGGAACCGATCTTCTCGTCCAACTCGAAGTTATACTGTGCGAGAATGGCGTTGAGCGACCTCTTGTTGGGCCTGGTCACCTTGTGCACCTCGGTCAGCTGCTTGACCGACAGCTGCGACGGACTCGACACCTCATGCAAGTCGAATGGCTTCGGCGGAGAAGTCTTTTCCGCTTTCATTGTCTTCTCCTCACAACAATCACAACAACGAGAGAAACACTTCAATGCCAGCAAACAATTGCCCATTAGTTGGCTTTGGGATCAGTTGTCAACTCAAGAGTCTGACAGTGCAGACACAAACACAAACCAGTTATCATTCAAATCAAAAACAAAATAAATTGTCTGAATCTCGCGCTGCTATTGAAGACCAAAACTAAGTAGAGATACATAAAAGTAGCATGGTAAGTCATCTTAGCTTTACTTTTCCATAACGACTCAACTTATGTATACCACTATAAGTTATAGTCTATAACTTTCGACCATTTCATTTGTCAATTAAACACAATTTGTGATTAAAATAATTTTTAATATTTGTTTTCGAGTATACTTTTTACATCAAATGGTAATTTAGTTATGATTAAAAAAACAATTAACAAAATTAACTGTTTGTAAATTTCACTGTTTTTGAAGCCGAGAGTATGATAATGAACAAAATGTTTATATTTTGATATGAAATTATATTAAAACCAATTAGTAATTAAATGAAATGTATTTAAAAGACAATTCAGTCAAATCACACACATTATTGTCATTAATAATTGAATAGATTTGTGTCAATCAGTAAAATGAGAACGACTTCGCCTGGAGTTCAGACTGACTTCACTCCAGTGGATTGAAAATGTTATGAAAAAGATGTGAAAGTGTTAAAAATGTTTGGAACAAAATCATCAGATTCTGAGTCGTTTGCCACTCCTTTTGGTGGCCGATCGCGTCACCCGTTTCTTAGGGCTCTTCTTTCGCTTTTTGATGATAATCACCACTTCCTCATCACTCGAAGAGTCACTCTCGGAATCTTCATCCGACTCGCTCTCAGTCTCAGTATAGTCATCATCGATGAAGTCTTCGGCGTTGGCGTCGCTATTGGCCTCGTCTTCGCCGTCGTCCCAATCGGAGAGCAAACCGATGTCTTCAAAGGACGTGTCGATCACTTGGGCGTAAGGATCGTTCGTACGGTGAGTCAAATTGACATCGAATCCAAAGCAGATGTCTTCGAGTCTGTTTTCAATTCTCTCGCTTTCAGACCTGTTCCGCCAACTCGAGTGATAGACGATGATAGTCCGGTCGTCGTCTGAGAAGTTTGCGAAATAGCCGAGACGGCCATCGATGGTCTGCCGCTCGACGCGCTTCCAGATCTCATTCATCTGTTGAGCCGATGATCCGCGGATAACGAACCGACCTCTTCGCTCGGGATGGTTCAGCAGCTTTGACCTCACCTTCTTGACGCTGGTCGGGTGCGGACGGGCTTTGCGTAACCAATATTGTCCCTCCATTTGGTGATCACTGATCGGATTGATTGCTAATAAAGCGATTGTTTTGATTGCGATCGCTATTAAAGGTCTCACTTGTGATGGGCTATAAATGAGTGATGAAATCGAAGACACGACAAGACATTACGTCCACCGCTGATGACAACAGACAATGAATGCCAACGAAGTGACCACTCATTGAGTGCTGTCGTCATTGATTGTCGTCATATTAAATGCCAATTTCGATGTCAGCCCTAATGAGCGACACCTTTCGCATCGGCAACAAAATGTTTGAACTTTTGATTCTAAACTTTATTCAATCTGTGCTAATATTAATCCCTACTTGAATAACTCTAATTGTTGATTAATAAATTATTAATAATAATTAATGGCTTTATATGTGTTGACACATCTTAATAGACAAAGTCGTTCTTCGCATATAAAACATCGACACTTTTGGCATATATTAATTAAAACTAATATAAAGTTGAATTCAATCAATAGAGAGATGAGATGTCGAGACATGTATTGTATGGCAAGCGATGTATCTCTCGATTACTCGACGTGTGAATGCCTTTCAGCGCATTCCTAAACGACTGCCAAATAGTCAGCGATTTTCACTACTTTTGCGTTTAAAATAAATTCAAAATAATTGGTGTTTCAAAAGCCAACTAAAGAATCACTTTTTGAACGTCGGCTTAGTTTTGGTGAGAATTCCAATGCTTCACAACAATTATATTCTTTAGTAGTGTTCTTCACTCAATCGGATTGATATCAGAGACATTGAGACAGTGATTAAAAACAATGTCTTTGGAATCAATGCTCACATCATTGGTTTGGGTTTTAGTCTTATTTCTAATTGCGTTTCCGATCGGGTTCTTAATGTCAACTATTTATGTGTTTCTCCAACCCTTCCAGTCGTGTGGACTCCTCTCTAAGACAATGGGATTTCTGCTCGACTATTGCATTCATTTGCCTCTGAAGTGCGCTGAAAACGCTGTCAATAAGAAGTCTCTATTTTGAAAGAACTTTTTAATTGGAAGCAAAAGTTTGGCTCAAATATCGGTAAAAGTGATATCTTGTCGACTGTCTAGTGTCGAAAGTGTGGACACTAATTGATAACTATTTGCGAAGACATAAGTGAACGCAACCGACGCTCGGTTGTGGCGAAAGGCGATATCTCGACAATCAATCAATCGGTTGACAACAACACAAGGATTGATCGAAAACTTTCAATAAGTGCTGCGATTCGGTGTGAATCGAGTCTAATGTGAGATATCGTTAGGAGTGAAGTCGGTTCTAAATATATTTTTGTCCTCTAAACCGAAAATAGCGATCAGAACCTCATCACAACAAATCTTGCTTTTTATGCAAACAATTTAGTGGTTTATCTTTTTTACTCTTCAAAGACTGACTCCAGAGATTGTCTCGAAGATGTGTCTCTCAGAAGCTTTATCTTCGATATTGTCTTAAATGCCTTTGTCTGGTGGATCAGCACTTATCTGAATGCGAGTTCGTTTGATGTCAACTCACGTCTCGATAACATCTGAGTTAATAATAACGCGATTCCTCACAAATATCTCAACAGAAACGGCATTTCAGTGAAAAAATATGTGGAAATTAGCGCCCGTTCTGTTAGAAGCGGCCGCTTCCAGGTCTGTATCTAAACTCACTAACACTAAATTCACTCTTTGTTATCATGCTTAAATTTGTTTAAACCACAAAATAATACAATATTTCCTAAAGTTAAAAATGAATCCAATCAGTCGGTGAAATACCTGCGAACCTCTTAGTTGTGAACCTCTCAAATCTGTATCCCTCTGTTTCACCACTGATTTGTGTATGAATTTGGCCGACCATAAGCTCTTTCTGTAGCCTCGGTAGAACCGCCCAACTGTGTACACCTCCGAGATATGTATCAAAAATTTTGTTAACATGACACGTCTGCTAATACCCAGTGCTAATACCCAATTCAGAGATTCGACAGCAGTGAATCAACTGATTTGACCAAGCTAGCATATCTGAAATCGTATCTACAAATTTGCGACACATTAGATATCAATCACTAATCGGCAGATGTGTTGACAGGAACCCCAACATCGGCACCAATACCCACAATCCGGTCGTCTTCTACGACAGTCGTCGCAATCCCTACCACTTTCCTCAGATACATCAGACGCCAAACTCGGCTCCGCAGGTGTCGTCGCAACTGTCTTCGCCTCTCACACAATGTGTTTGGACATTCTTCTGGTTGGCAGTGCTGCTGATCATAGCGTTGCCAATCGGTCTGTTTTCGTGTCAGCTCTATGTACTGCTATCACCCATCAGTGCCTTATCTTCTTGTTTCTCAACGGTCACCAATTTTTTGTTGAGACTGGCGCACATGCCCTTGGGATGTGCCCACAATATGGTGCAGGCTAAACCCATGATTTTTATCTAATCAAATGATATGAGATTGAAGCTGGTCAGTGAAGCTGACTATTTGCCAAGTGTCTCATTTATAATTGACCGAAGAAGATGTTCGCAAAGAGAATGGAGTAACAGATAAAGGTTTGCAATGTTTGTTAAGGTCGGGCTTTGGCTGAATCAGTCTATCAAATGGAATGAAGTTTTTTGCCGGCAGTAAGGCGTTAGACAATTTCACATTCATATTAGTTGTCAATTTGAATACAAACCGCTATAGTAGCGGCTATACCTTGCATGATCAGTTTAACCTTTTTGCAATATTAGCCAGATAAAATAGGCAATTCAATCAAAATAAAAATATGATATCTAAACCTTCATGATATAAACAATTTACATACTCTTTCGAAAATCGTATAATTAGCTAATTTACTTTTCGAAAATGTGTGTATTTTTAAATTACAAATTTCCTATTCAGTAAAATAATTATACACTTGAATCACCGAATAGAAAATTATCCTGATAATTTAGAAGTGAATATTTCTTCGACTAAAATAATGTCAGTATTGAACACTAAATCGTTTGCATATGATATGAACCGATCGATGAAATGGACCAAAAATTTGTAACAAAACATGTTTTTTGGAAAATATTGTTTTGAAATGAGTTGAGATGAGAGTCATTTGTAAATATTATTTATTCGTATTTTTGTGTTGTTATCAAACCATTGATTTAATTACAAAGTTTACAAATCGTTGTATTCGTCCGGAATATCAATAATAAAGAACTGAGAATTGAGTGCATAAATCATTAGACAGTTTAACTAAGACTTTGCCCGACATTGCAGTGGTTGAGACATAAGGTTGAGGTTAGTTAAGCACTGATCGGCACTTCTCGAGGCAGTCACTGGTCGACCACATTGTAGTCGTTGTTGTTGTAGGGATAGGACGGGAAACTGGCCGACACGCGCACGTTCTTGAAGCCGTCCACGTCGTTGAGCTCGTGCGATGAGAACTTGGCAGTTATGGTCCGCTCGCCCGACGTCTTCGGGGTCAGACTGAACGAAGCCCTCGCCTCTCCTCCCGGAAAAACGGGCCTAGAGTTCAAAATTAGTTTTAATGGCTTTTAAATGACTTTTGACGTACATTTTCAATGGAATGCGTAGTCTATTAGAATAGTCCGGGCCTTCAATTGTGAAAACTCCTGCAAAAAATGAGTTATGTTTAGCTTTGTTTAAAACAAACGTATAGTACCTTTGGTGAGAGATTTTGGCAGAGGATTGATGAAAAAGACATTACAAGTGAATGGTTTGCCTTGGATTACATCTCCGATTGTCTGAACACTGATGTCAGGCATTCTCACTCTGAAGTCATCCATCGCGTAGTACTGGCGAGAGATGAGGGATGAGCTCGGGTTCAGTCAATTGCCATAAACTACCTGAAAGTCAGTCTCCAAGACGTTGGCCATAACCGTGATATTGAAGAGACTTTGATCGGACAAATGTTTTTCGTACTCATCATATGTGACTAAAACAACGATCTCTTCCTCTGTGGAGTCAAACAAAAATGTTATTTTAGGCGCTAAATGACAAGTTTGATGATAATGGCTGGCGGTTTGGCTTTCGGGGCCTCGAAGTGTTGCCAATGTGTTGTGTGATGTGATTTGACTATAGGTGTGATTTGACTTGAGTCGGGGCCAACTCTGCCATTAGCTTATCAGTGATCAGCGATCGCACAAATCAGCGATCAATGCATTGCTATTGCATTATATGTCTAATGGTTTGCCATTTAAATCAATTTTAAATTAGAGCCAATCCGTGTCTCGATTAATTCATTTCGTAAATTATTTTTAAAATTTCATCGAAAAATAATTACATAATGGCTTAGATTAGTTGTGTGCAGGCAATTCATGAAAACAATCTGATCGTGTAAATTAAAAGAGCAGAAATACCTGTTTTGGGGCCAACCCTTATCTCCTTCCTATCCTTCTTGACCACCGATTTAGTGACTCCGGTATATAATGTGCTTCTGATGCCTATAATGCTCTGTACGGTATAGACTGTATTGCTCTTGTTCAACATATTCAGTCTGACCTGAATTGCACAACAAAACAGACCAAACAATTAGTGATTGCACCAAACAAACATTTAATGAGCGCATACTGTGAATGGTCGTCCAATTACCACATCGTCCAGAAGCAAGAACTCGAAGCGGATGTCTTCGAACTGTTCGTTCAGATAGTATCTGGAATACTGATTCTTGGACATTCTCAATGCCCGGATCATTGACTCTCTTTCTTCGGCACTTTTCTCGCCGTGTTTGTAGTTGTCTGTGATATCGATTCGAGTGTTCTTCAGAACAGCTTTGGTCGACATATTCAGACCGATTCTGCAAACAATGTCTTTCAATATGAGCCAAAATCAAACCCAAGGCCTACGATGTGGTTGACTGAGAGATGAGTTTGACTGGTTGTTTGGGTCCCAAATTCAACCAAAACACTTCATCGGCGTTGACCTCGGCGTAGACAAACTTTCCGTCATATGGTTTGCTCACTTCTCCCTGTTTGATGGCCTCAACACTTGTCGGACCACATCTATAGAGTCCATCTGATGGCTCTTGAGGTGTGGCGTCTGTCACAAATACCATTGTCAATGAGTTGACTTACTATCTGGCTAACTAGCCAGGCTAATTTACCAACTACATTCCAGCCATCGTAAGCGCCAGACAAGGACAGATCAGGCCTTTCAATCCACACTTCTATCCAGGAGTGAAAGTTCCAAATTGAGTCTGTATTCAAGTGTTTGATGGGTTCTCCCTCTTCATCGAAAAACCTGTCGACAGTTATACTGTTGTGCGTGTCGTGAGCCGACATATAGTTGGTCACCACTCGGGACGGAATGCCAATACAGCGCGTGACTGAGTGGTCAATGTTTGAATACACGGAGGTCTGACTCAATCACTTACTTGTGGCGCAAAGACCCGAAAACACCCAACACTGACCAAACTTGACCGGCCTCTTGGTCTTCCAGAACTGCTGCAGAATGGCAGCGCTTCCGTGCCAGTCGGTGGGCGCTGTCCCACCACTATAGTCCTCCTTCCAGTTGCCGACCATAACGCCACTGTCATCCACACTGTTGACAATGGCCGAGATGTGACGGCACACTTTGATCGGATCTCCTCTGAAGATATGGCAATGGCAGCGATGTTTGTTATAGATGGGGCAAAAAGTTGTGACATTGTAACCA
Organism: Scheloribates latipes; assembly: GCA_034698225.1. Lineage (NCBI taxonomy): Eukaryota > Metazoa > Arthropoda > Arachnida > Sarcoptiformes > Scheloribatidae > Scheloribates > Scheloribates pallidulus. Next base: position 3,186 of record JAQGBE010001438.1, on the reverse strand, counting down.
ACCTATCGGTGACATTGAGACGCCCGACCTTTGATAGCGCGTAAAGACTGGCCTCGAGTACGAGATCTTCAAACTATGCAAAAATCAATTGAAACATTTGACGATATTTTTAACGTGTGTTGACAACTATGTAATAATTGGTTTATCTAATAATTTCACTATTTGTTTGTCATTTACGAGTTTTATTGTATCGGATTATGCGGTTGACGCCTCTGATTGTAGCTAGCTCAATAAGGAAATCTATGTTTGCTGCTAATAAGGCTGCGAAGTGTGCCTTTGATCAGCGTTCAAGCAAGTTTTAAATAATTGCAAAATTATTGCGCTATTATAATCTGTTTTTGAATTCAATTCAATACATATTTTCAATTCAAAGACTGGTTTTTATGTATTTAAGCCAAACTATAATTTAATTCAAACGCGACTAAAACTAAATTACTAAACGATTAAAGCGTTTTTCCACTGTTTGTCTATCCATTCATTGAAGAGTCAAACCACCCATTCGTAGGCGAAATAATTCGTTTGCGAAGGCTTTGGTTTGGCTTTGGTTTATGTTTTTTGTAATTTGGAATAACAAACTTTCATTGATTTTAATCGCGTCTTAATTGAGACTAATTGTGATTGAACTGCAACCAGGTATTAGAAGTAATACCTGAGCGAATGTCCAGGGCGTCGGTTTCATCTTGTCATGAGTCCCTCTCCAGATTATGCCAGATTCGTTCAAAACATATTCCTCTCTTCCGTCCCTGTCTTTCATGAACACTGAATCCCCTTCGGAGTTATGGCCGATCAGAATATTTTCATCAAATCGATAGAAACTTTACTTTTGTTCCATGGGTTGAACAATAGGATAAACGGCTGTTTGACGGCATTCGACTGAAGAGATCGGTTGCCTTTGCTTAGCGATCGGGTGTCCACTGAGAGTAAGTATTCGCCGATTATGGAGTCGGCCGCCGAAGTGACTTCGACTGTGACACTAAAGCCCTGGACTTTGAGCACTCGGGCACTCCATTCGCCCTCCAATATGATGGACACATTAGATGAGTATCGGTCGTCGAAAACCGGAACTGTTATCGCGATATTTTCCGAATCTTAAAGTGAATACAAATAAATCATGAATTACTTTGAGTTAACATTAAATCTAATGTCGAGAGTAAAGTCAAACACAATTACCTTTAATTTTAAAGACCAAGTTAATCACATCATCTTTTCTGTTATATTCCCGATGAAAAGTCAATTTAATCTCGAAAGGCGAACCACGTCTGACCACAAGTCGAGGGTTGAGTCGGTTCTTAGTGATGGCGAACCGTTCGGTTCGATGTTCCCAAGAGTTTGGCTCGATTTTGTAATCAACTTGCTCCAATACGAGTCCGTCCGTTTCTGGCGGACGAGAAATTTGTTAAACTTCACAGTTGGAGAACAATAAGTCCCTTAATATAATAACATATTCATAACACGATTGAAATTCATATGAATTTAAAATTATTTTAAAAACGAAAAATTCTCGAAATATTTTAAAAGAATAATTGATTGAATATTTATTGGAGGCAATAGTTAGAGATTGCGATGAGAGACAGTGATGGCGACTCTTACTGTTGTACGAAGTGATCGGATCAGGTCTGGTCGGTCTGAATCTGGGCCGATCAGAAGCGGGCCGAAGCCATGCGAAGCAATTACCCATTCGGTCGCATCTGATTCTGTAGCGATACCTCGTGAACATCTGGCGGTCCAAGAGTTGGGAGAAGTCATTACAAAAAAATCGCACAAATCAAGTAAAAGTTAACCACCTGTTGATCGCAATCAATGGGCGCTCAGCATAACAATCGATGCCAGGGCTAAGCCGTTACCGAACGCACGACATTTAAATTTAAGTTGGCTTCCAATCGCAATCACACATTCATAAGATTCTAATGAAGCTATTATTTGATGAGACCTTCACTCGCTTTCGGATCACTTTTCTACTATTCATTCCGATTATAGCAGTTGTGCCGTCGATTGCAAGGATAGTCTGTTGGATGTGAGCGCTCGACAGCGGCGCCAATAACTGGCCTTTCGCTCGATTCGGATAAGCCATGAACGCTGTGAAGCCTTTTTCAGATGATTCCACAACTATTCCATTCTTAGAAGAAGAAGTAGGTGTTTGTGAACGTAGGCCGCGCTCTCCAAAGCCGGGATGGGATGCACACCATATTCAGACCGATTCTAATCAATCATTTCTTTCAAATACCTTCGCGTTATTCCGACATTAACTTTCAATTATCTGATAGTTGATTTCAAGTCTCTTGACTTTTAGTGTCACTCGAGTTATCATCAAAAATGAAGCTCAGCTCTAATCACGTGAACACTATTCAAATGAATGCAATTAACATAGAAATGGATACCAAGAGATAATATCTCGAAACACAATATTCACAAATCACTTCTGAATTGAGTCACTTTCTCAATTTCAAATAATTTTTTGCTCTCTACAGACCTGTCATTAGCACACAATTATTAAATTTAATATTTTTCAATGAAAACTGATTAATAAAGAATCAATAAATTTTATTTGAATAACAGAAGTGAACAAGTTAACAATTGTAAGTACATTGAAGTGAAGACTCCAAAATCAAATGACATTGTCATCGGATCGCTCTGACGGCACATTGGCGGCGGGCGGCGACTTCGGTGCCTTTTTGACCGGTTCTAAGCTGTCTTTTGGTTCAATCGATTCTTGGTCGTCATCTTTTTCGTCATCTGAGCTGTCTTTGGTCAGCGAACGCTCTTTCATCCGCTGGTGATTCATATTAATGTCTTGGAAGATGATAATCATTATAACAATGAATGCAATGGTGACTGCGATCGACGCATAGATGAGGACAGGCGTCCAGAATCGGGTGGAGTTGTCATTGCCATTGTCATCGTAGGACTCGACTTCACTGGCGTTCTCTGAATTGGCCTCTGATTTCAGCCACAATACTATTGATAATATCCAAGAAGTCTTAAGCGGTGGCGAATTCATTTTGAAATCAAATGGCCTGAAGTTGTGCGCGAGATTCAAATGATTGACGAGATATTTTCAAACTTATCACGCTGGTGAATATTGTTGGTCAGAAAGAGCATTTTTCGCATTTTTCATGAAATTTGCTTTTTGACGCTTTAGAAGCGTTCTAAATAGATTTAACCCTTTTCAACATATTACATAGATGA
>JAQGBE010001437.1:0-11145 GCA_034698225.1 Scheloribates latipes | reverse complement strand
GTCCTTCGATTACCGATTGTTCGGTTAAAACTAGTTGTGCTAATTGTAATCAAAGATTACCTAAATCTCAATATGAATCAACACAACTACAAGAATCTCACTTCAACTGAAGTTTCAGTTCGTTGTTTTCGTTGACCGAATATGTGAGCTCTACTTTCAATTTGCCAGGGTAACCTTCCTCGCCGTCTTCAGCAGTCAGTCCCAGAGTAATCGAATTGTCAGTCTTCGAGACTGAGTCCCACTTCTTTTTGTCGAAGCCTTTGTTGCCTCCGTGAAGAGCATTTGGCCCGTTATTCAGCGCCAGTTGATAATTCTTTCCGTTCAGAGTGAACTTGCCATTTGTAATCCTGTTTAAATATGACGAGGATTAAATATTTCTAATGACGGAAACTAATTAAAGTGAGATCTAATCCTGCAATTTATTAGCAAAATCTGTTGACAAGACCTGTTGGCTACGCGACCGATCGAGGCTCCGAAATATGGATTTTTGCCTCTCTTTCCGAGATAGCCGTCGAGATCGTCCCAACCGAGCACCACATCCCTGGTCTGGCCCTTCTTGTCCTTGACCAGCACGTTGGTGATGGTGGCCCCGTAGTCGATGATCTTGACCACCAGTTGGTCGCCTTTGTTTGATAGGGCATATTGAGTGATGCCGTTCTCCTTATTGTAGACATTGGTTGTGACCGTCATTTTGGACTACAATCCAGCGATCAATCAATCAAACGATTAATTAATTATTAATGCAATTTGACAACAGGTCTGACCTATCGCTCACTGCAATGACATAGTGAACAAGTTCAAACTGTAACTGTATTAATATGTGTACTGGCCTTGTCATCAAACTATTTGATGATATGATAATCCGCTCCAAATAATCTAGCATCAATTCTAGTGGCGGTTCGGCTACTGTTTATATCTAATCAATAGTTGATTGCATTTTGGAGGCGGAACTCAATCGACACTTCCATTCAGTGAACCGACTGTTTTGACGATCGATTGGGATTTTTTGGCTCTTAATTAGAAAAATTTTAATTTAAATTATTTGTTTTCATTTCTCGCATTCCATTGATTTCACTCTGGTTTCACTTGATGACGATTAGCCCTAGCTCGTCTCTATATCTATTAATTTCACTTGAATTAAAGTGCATTAATCAGATTTGAAGGCACTTAACCGTGGCTTGATGTGCCTAGGTCACACAAGTGCATTGAGACAGAGATTAATATTTATTTCACCGATCAGTATCAGTGATGATGATCTTGATCTTCAAATTGTGAAAGTTATTAATATTTATTAGACGATTCGTCTCAATATCAGGTGATGTACTGCTAAATCCATTTTTATGTGCGCAATATAATTTGCATTAAGCCATCAATTTATTTGAATTGAACTCATCCGGGAAATGAAAAAATGTTTTTAATTTTGTTTAGGTTTTGCTTTGATAGAAATTGGCGATTAATTACCTTGTTTATCTAATTGATTTTTCATAGCTATTCAAGTTATTTAGGTTTTACTCAATCACTGGATTTGCTTTTCTATTATAATTAAAGCATTTCTTTCTCTTTATTCGGTCCGAAAATAAGTGGAATTTCTTTCAGTGAACTGAAAGTCTGGGCCAAACCTGTAGTCCTGTGCGAGTCGTCGAACTCACACAACAACAGGATGTCTGAGAAAAGCGAATTATGTCTAATGTTGTAGTGTTTATGGTGTGCTAACACACACAGCACTCGTGAAGATGTGTCTAAAAGTGGTTGACTATCATTCAGACAATAATTGCATCGAATTTCTCAATTAGACGAAGAATTATACGTTTTGTCAGATAAGACAGACGTAAAGGCAATTAAGAGCACTCTCGTCGTCGGCGGCCGTCAATGCCATCGAATTGATGTCGAGTTGCATAACAATTGCCGCAAAAACATTTGTATTGTGTATTCAAAAATGGATTTGGAATAAGGAATAAGCAATAAAGTGGTAAATTGTTTGCCAAGTTTAAGCAATCGATTCGTTTGTGATGTATCGGCCAAATAAGTGGAACATTGAATCACTGATGAATTAATTTGTGTGTCTCTGTCCTTGGCTTTTATCGCGTTTTCTGGCGACCAATAGAAAACATAAAAATGCCTTTTATTTTGTCCAATATTTCAGCATTGAATTGAAATCCGCTTTTAATTAGAATTACAAAAAGAGTAAAAACAAAAATTTTCATTAGAATGAAAATTGTTTTCCAATTCAGAATCCATTCAACAGATAAGTGTTTCTGTGAATCGACTCCGAAACGGGAGAAAAACAAGAATACAATTATAATATTGTATTTGTGTCCTCAAAAAGGCAGACATCAGATCGTGACTTATATAACCCGATAGTTAAGTGTTTGCCGTTTTCGTGCAAAAACTCGTATATATTTATAAGATTCGGTTTAGAAGATTCTTAAGCCAAAGTGGTTTTAAAAATTTGCAAAAATCTGGAATAAATTACTGGAAATCTTGACATTGAAACGAACGAAAAGCCATTAATAAGTAGATTAGAGGCGTCTGAAACTGATTATTAGGTCACAGATATTGGATGTCTGTTGCGCTTCCAAAGCTATATAATCTAGTTTCTAATCGACCGGCTTTTCAAATAAATGGCTAATTATTTTTTGATGTATTATCTCAAGCCGTCTCTCGACAAATATATATGAGCTTGCTCATTAACTCTATCTATTCGGGTAGTTTTAATTTTAATTTTAATTTTGTTTAATATATCTGAACTTCAGACGAATAATTAAAACGAGTTTTTCTCTTTCAAAATTATCATCCTGTCAAATTTGCTCGCCAGTCACTGTGACAGCTAATTAGCTTGACCAATTTATCGTGAGATGAGAATTAGGAGAGTGGCAATCCTTTCACAAGCAATGGTTCGTTTGCTTGTCTCTCCTACAGATGTATTTTAGGGAAAGGTTGACTCAAATTAATGGCTTAAGCCATTCATCAACAATCAATTGGTTCGGGTTCTGAGTGCCAATTGTAATGCATCTAAAAATATCTTGTTGTTAGCCGTTAGGTGTCCCCGAACTGTGTGGAGGCGTCCAATCGATTGTTCGATTCCTGTGATCCCAGAAATGGTTTTTCTGAATCCAGAAATAGAGTTAACGATTGAAATGAAAATCTGTTTCTCAAGCGATGAACTCTCGAGCGTTGCGTTAAGTGAGTGTTCGGACCATCAGAATAGTTGTTCCGATAATTTAGATGTAATTAATTTTGTTGTTTGCCGTTGTCGACAGCCATTTGGCCGGCAATGATCATGCAAGTAATGACACGCCAATTGGTTGGTGTGCGACAGGCAAACTCAATTTGGACCTCTCGGACCATTTGCGCTGAGAAAGGGTCGCATCGTTTTGTGTCATTGACTTTGGCCCCCGAGTCGGCTCACATAGGGCTCAGACGAGTGGTCGACCACTTCTCGAGGAAGGCTACAGATTAGCACTGCTTTGGGGAACACTAAACAACAGTTTCGTTAACTCATTAAAACAATACTTTGTATTCACAAATGACTTTATGAATCGGTTTTGAACCCAGAGATTGAATGCCCGAAACAATAGCGAAAACAAAATGCCTTTCCATACAAATTGAAAAATATGTGCCGAAAAAAGTTTTTCGTTTATTTAATCAAAGCTATTGTGCGATAAAGTTATTTAATAATTGGATTTTTCGACTCTCAACTCAATTCATTGAAGCGTTTCGTTCAGATGAAAAAATCAATGTTTCGAATGTCTAACAAAAAAGGCGATGATTTTCAGTTAGAACTCAATTTCAGATGAATTTTATTTCTAATTCTTCTCGAGTGAAGTCGGGGTTCGGTTCTGTGGTTTACCAACTTTTTTTTATAGCCCATTACTTGAACTTTATTTTTGTTCGAGATCTGTATTTTACAATTCAATAGTCTATTTAAAATTGAATGAATAAATTAGATAAAAGTTTTGCTATTTATTTATAAACATTTTTAGATTTGCAAAATCTTTAGACAACATTAGAATAAATACAGATTTCAACGACTTTTGACCCGTTTTTATATGAAAAATCAAAACTTTATTTTCCTCTCGATTGACATATTCTTGGCTTCACATCAAAACACTAATCAAATTATAGGCCATTAAACTCACAGCAAATCAAACAACAATTTTTCTGTTTAATTCAATTGCACTCAATTGAACCCATGATTTGAATTTCAGAGTTCGCTCTTTTGAATTGGAAATTAGACGAAATTGAAGCCAAGCTCTCACTTATGGCTATGAATTGCCCAACGAATTAGAATAAGACATTTGTCATTGTCTCTCAAGAATAGAACAAATTATCGGACAATTAATCAATTGTTTTGTCTCAATAAAGAGCGCTGTTGTTCAGTTTGATTGCCCTGGCACTATCTGTGTCGTGAACGCACCTGGGCACATCCAGGTCATAGTAGTCGGCCTCTAGTGCTTTGATCGCATTCGACGGACAGTACTTGGAATTCAATTGTTTTGCATTTGTTCGTAGCTTTTGTTTGATGTCCGTCCGGAAGCCTCCCTGAGTGGAGAAGGGGACCAGAATTGCGATCACGATCAGTATGAGATGAGTGCCCAGGTCCAGGTAGAGGGACTGGACGGACGCGCGCGACGGCGACCACTGAGACGTCTCCTCTTCGCTCTGAGTCAATAGCGATCGCAATACCACTAATGGTCTTAAGAGCAGAAGCCATAAGAAGTTAGCGTAGAGACAGATAATGAGTATGATGTCAGTGGAACAGTTGCAGTGTTGACCGTCTTTGCTCTTCTTCGCTGTAATTAAGGCATCGAATCAGAGTGGTGTCAATTAGTGTCATCGATTGTCGCGATTAGATTAGATCTGGTATTTGGTATACGGATGATCTACTTTTGTCCCGTTTTCAGCCTTAATGAATTGATGAGCTTGCTAAATTGAATTTCTGCGATAATTAGTTAGAACTTTCTGACATTAATTAGCCCAAAACATTCTATTGCACTCCTCGACTCGTGTATTGACCTTGCACACTGCACATTGCTCACTGCTTAATGCCTATCCCTGGCAAGTTAAAGCTCACCGAAAGCTAATGAATATTCTGATTGAGTGCCGGTATCTCAATGACTACACCCTTATCGCAGAGATTGAATAGATTTTGAATTAATGTGCGATAATTAGCGACTAATGACTTACAGTCTTTGGAAAGCGAATCCTTCAGATAGTTGGCGGACAGACAGATCAATAGCATCGCTGTCATTGGGATGACGAGCACCACATAATGCCAGGACATCTGCGCGATCACCGCACTCGACAGTTTGTGAACACATATCATGAAGCCCTGACTGACCAGCTTGTGGTCGGACGGGTGCAGAGTCGAGTTGGTCGGCTGCACCCGGTCAAGGAAGTGGAAGCTGTTGTTGTCGTCCACGTTGACTATCTCGGCCATGGTCAGGTAGACCAGCTGAGGAATGATCCAGGCGATGCAGGCCGCGTAGCTCATCGTTCGGGCCTTCGCCGGCGAGAACGCGTCGTATAGTTTGCGGACACAGAGAATGGCGAACAATATTGTCGTGATTTGTCCGCTGACTGAGTGTTGGATTATGCAGTGGTCTCTGATCTCGAGGATCGGCCAAACGGTCGAATTGTAGAACGAATGGAAGAGATAAGGCAACCACGAGGACAGGTATGCCGTAGAGGCCACCACAATGAACGCACAGGTAGTGGTATGAATGCAGTGATTGAGCCGTTGATGGAATATCATTTTGATTAGACACAGAAGATTGATAATAAATAGCAGGGATATGAAGGAAAGTCGAACAAGTGATGTGGTATTCATATTGGATGGACAAACTGTGAATGTCGACCTTGGCAACTTTGAAAAGAAACTTATGAATTCTTTGAATTTGACAACTTTTCTTCACTTAAGAGAAGTTTCCGAACTGCAAGGGTTGCATAGCCTTGGCGTTGCATTGAAAGCTCAGTCTCGACGTGTGAACAGTCGGCAGAGCGACAGAGCGGACGCTCCCATCGGACAGCTGTTGGGCCGAACGTATGGCGCGAGCAAAAGGCTTGCCATCGATGGCCCGAACCTTTGAGCCGATGGCATGACTCGCGAGGCCAGAGTTGACTTGTTTTGGGTCAACACTCAGTGATGTAAAGCGATCTCAGCCACTAATGTTGTGATGCCTCGGGAATCGTCTGAATGGAGTGCTCTGATTGGTCGGTGTAAAGAAACGGGAACTAGTTTCTTGTTTGTTGCAGGCGTAAACACGATGTGCACTCCAATTTAAACTGAACTTATCTAGAATATTGATATAGTTTACTCGCCAGACCTTAATTTAGTAGTTTGTGAGCGCTTTAGTGCCTCGGGTTATGCCTATGGCTAACATCGCGAACAACTAATCCATTGTTGTGGAGAACTCAAGAACTCATTGACTGACAGTTACGACAAATTATAGTCTCGTATCTCCTATTTGACGATCACTGATATTCTGTGGCACTAATTAGCCGGTGATTAAACTTGTTGTAGACATACCGTTAGCTTTGGTTCAGGTTTTCCGATCGGCAAAAACACTTTTGGCAAAAACAAAACGACCTTGCTAGATATAATTCTCCGGATTAGCGTGAATCACGCAATGCGATTCAATTTCTTAATAAATCTAAGAAATATTCCAAGAACTTTAATTAGAATTCAAAATGAAATCATATTCAGCCGATAATTAGGTTGCAAATTGTTTAGTTTCTTAATCCTGTTTATATGAATTGGATTTTTATACAGAAGAAATAGCCTAAGAAAAAGCCTTTACCATTACCTTTACCTCGATAATATGAACCTCGATACCATTGTCGATACCATTGTTTTTCTGTCCACAAAATGTATTTTATTTTTCGCAATTTTCATCGATAAGAAATCGCTGGCAAAACAATGAGAAACTCGTCTGAAAAAAAGTGTGTAATTAAAGGCCAAACCTGTTTCACCTATCGTTTTATTATGCATTTGAATATGAAATCTGATGGAAAAAAATTTCTTTTATTTTTCTAATATAAATAGATTTTATTCACACAACTGATGAATGTATGCAAAAAATTTCTTTTCATATGCTTATCAAATAAGAACAAAAATAATTATATTTAAAAGTCTAAAGTTATTTATGGCTTTCAGTGATTGTATTATTTTTTTAATCAATTCATTAATAAAATTCAAATCAAAGGCTATTTATTAGAGACAATAGTTTGCAAACGAAAATGAATTAGAGATCACTCAATAGATAAGACATCTTTGAGGAGAACTGCTTTTTTATGAAGAAGTTTGTGTCAATAGTTCCGAAAGTAGTGAACAACAAGTTGTGTGATGTGTGTGTTGAGGGAGGCGTTGACCCAAACCAGTGGCCAACAGTGTCGCCCATATGGTGAGCGCCAGTGCCGTACTTTGTGCTCAGCGCTCACTGACGTCACAAATATTTACTACAGTTCTGACACAAGTGTTGTGCTGTGGATCGTAAGCATCCAAACATTGCTAGACTAGTCTACAAGAGTCTACAAGAGTGGTGTACTCTGTGATGACGTCCGACTCGCCATTCCGTGCCATTGAATGGCATTTTGATTCAATGCTGAAAAGCCTTCACTGAATCACTGTTTGTTTGTGTCAGACCTCAGCCACCTCTCACTCATCTCACGGTTACCGATGACCACTACGGCGACGGCCAGCAGCGCGGTGTCGGGCGCGACGCCCGCACAGACGACGACGGCCAGCACGTGCTCGTGTCCGGTGTGCAAGCGGCACGAGCCGGGCCAACAGGGCCAGGGCCTGCACGAAGACCTGCGCTCGTGTTGGCACGAACTCAAGTCTGCCATTCTTCGCATTTACCGCGAGTCGGGACTCGTTCTCAACCAGACGTTTATGCAACAGAACCGACTCGAACTCAACCTCCACATGAAGTGTCCGTTGCCTTCCACTGACAGACTCAAAGAGATCGTTCACAAGTAAGTCATTCACTCCGACACAAACACTCACACACCGTCCCACGAGTGGCCGCCAGACGGTGTCTGCCCATGTTTACAAACACTGTCTCCCACTGTACACGTGCGCCACTTCTCGCCGCTCGACCTCAGCCGTGCCAGACTGACCTGACTCTCGACAACAGCTGACTGGTGTCAGTCTGGCCCTCGAGTCAGGCCAGACATTGGACACGCTTTGTGCACAGCCGTGCCCTCCGAACAGTCCTTGGGTTCGGTTGGCCTCCCGGCTCGTGGCAATGGGGTTGGATGCCGATGTCCTGTCACACCGACCGCAATTCGGTTGCACCTTGCCAATCCCAGTGCCAATTAGCCTCCATCTTATAGGACTTGTATTGTATCGAAATCCTGTTTATGGTTTGCACCGAATGTGTCAATCATTCCGCTATTGAATCCTTGTTTTAGTAAAAGTCTTTTATAACCAGACTTTGTATTGGAAGTCCAATACATATCATAATGTGTTTGGTAAACAAGCGTCAAATTAATGGCTCTCTTCAATCCTTCCCTCCCTCGCAGACTCTGTGTTCACGACCGACATAAGCTCTACCAATGTCTGGAAGCACAGGTCCGACTGTTCGTGGTGGAGATGCGGCTGAACCTGCTAAAGCATTTGGAACAGGGCTCTCAGGCCCTGTTCGAAGCCATGATCGACCAGTACGGCAAACTATGTCGCGCCTCCAAGAAGAGCGCCCAATTCCTCCAAGAGCTCGAATCAAAGCATTTGCGCAAATTCAACCTGACCTGGGAGTTCCTCAACCGGCGCCTCTTCCAGAGCACCGTTTATTCCGACACTTTCATCAAACATGGGTTACCAAAGTATGTCCGCTCAGCCGTTGCTGCGGTCCTCAATCACACACTTGACTGACTTGTAATTGATTCGATTGTCTTCTGATTTATAGACTGACAGCACTGACAAAAGACCGGTCTCTCATCGATATGTACGCCCGGTTTCTCAAGTTTGAGGACGAGATGACTGTCATATCAGTGGTTTGGCGCGAAGCACAACAGTTCATCGATAAATACGAAAAAGTATTGTCAATTGTCTTATCGCTTGTCTCTTATCACTAATATTTGTTTTGCTTCTCTGCCAACCAATAGTTCGCAATTTTAAATAAAAAACGTGCGCTAATCAAAGAATGGGAACAATTTAGCGTCGAGTGGGTCTTAGACGACCACGTGTCCGGTGCCCAGACGCAGGCCAAGGGTAAGCCTCGGTCGGAGAGCGGCGGCAGCGGTGACAGTCCGATGTGCATAAAGAAGCCGTCGATTGAGTGTCTGAACGCCCGGTTCCTCGAAGAACAAAAGCTGCTTAAGTCGGGCAAAAACATGCAGTCCGTCAACATCGAGGTCGAGACACATTCGGCACTACAAGAACAGACTTTGTTGGCCGCGTACGGCGAGTGGGACGCGATCGACATCAAGACGATCACAAACCTTCCGCCGCCCAACAAACACCTGAAGAGCAGCACTGCCTCAACACAAGTGGATCTGCTTCTCAACAGTAAAGCAAAAGACGAGTCGCCAAAAGTCATCGAACAGAACGATGAAGACGAGTGCGAAGACGAGGATGACTGTGACGACGAAGAGGAAGATGTCGACGACGAGGAGGAGGAGGAGGAAGAAGAAGAGGAAGACGACGACTCATGTTCTGACCAAAGTTCTACCACATCGACGTCGACCAGTAATAACCAGAGGGGAGAAGGCGGTCGTGTCTGTGACTGCTGCTACTGCGAGGTGTTCGGCCACGGGATGCCCGCTGTGGCGCCCACTTCGCGCAACTACAACGAGATGAGGGACCGACTCAGGATGAGGTTATCCAAGAGGAAAGCAGAGAAGTGCGAGAAGAATGGCTCACAACCGGCGATCGCCATCGAAAGCAGTTGCAGACCTAAAGAGAAGGGCGAAAAGTCTGACGACAGGGATCTCGAAGAGCTGATCAATTTCATCAATGGCACCGATACTAATGGGACCGCAAAAAAGAAGAAAGAGAAGCAGAAGAAGAAAAAGGAGAAGAAAGAGAAGACAACGACAATGACAACCAGTGTTGACAACAAACCCGAACACAAGAATGTGAACGCGAGGGTCGAGAAGGAGAATAAACAAACGAATAATTCCAATACGAAAACTGCCGAAACTAAGACTAACCATAAGTTAGACCACAAGCCTAGTGACCACCCGAAGGACGTGACCGCAGCCGTCAATAATGCGAATTCAAATCCAACCAACAAAAGCAACACTAATAACAACAACCAATCAAACCATTGCCATCAGAACATCACATCTAAGCTGAAAGAACAGCAGCCGTTGGCCAACAATCATAAGCCATCTTCTGGTTCTATCCGCGACTCTTCCACTGCCAAACCAGTGACCGAATCCAAGCCAATGGTGTTGGAGTTGTCCGGACAGACGACAGCCGCGGCTCACAGTCATCACAATAGTATTAACGGTGTCTCCAATGGAAGTGTTTCTAAAAACTCAAAGAATAACGGAAACAATAAGAAGAAACTGAAGACAACCAACGAAGAGAAGAAGGAGAGCCACAACAACCATACGAATGACAGCCATTCTGTCCAAATGCAGAACCACCACAACAACCATAACAACTCCAACGGCAAAGCGAACCACAACTCCATTGCACAGCCGGTTGTCTGTAACGGCGTTATTCCGACTCACAAACAGAACGGAACTGTTGTCGTCTCCAATGGCACCAAAGCCCAGCCCAACCATAACTCGATTTCACCCGAACACGAGTTGAGGCATAATATCAAACAGAAACAGAACCGAATCAATAGACACAAAAAGAAGGGCAACTCTGACGAAGCGCTCTCTCCAGGTATGCAACCATTACTCTCATTGCCATCCGATTCGGTGCTAATCTGGTGATTGTCTTCTTGCAGAGGATGTGTTTCTGCCCAAAGACATCGATTTGGACAATGGAGAGCTCGACGAGTTTGAAAAGGAGTTGGAAGCTTTCAAAAGGTTTGTTTGTTTCGAGTGATTAAACATTTCTAACAGTTGTCTGAATCTATAACATGTGTTAAGTCCAGGGCTTGCCAAGGGGGGGATTAGCCCAAAATCCCCTCCCTGTTTTCAAAAATCTCGAAAAATCCCCCCCTGAGTTCGAGATCGCTAATC
>JAQGBE010001436.1:0-11148 GCA_034698225.1 Scheloribates latipes | reverse complement strand
GCTGATCCCTCTTGGGCATCCCTGGTAAACACAAGGCTTTTTAGTGTCCAGTTATAGTGTTTGCCGACTAACTCATGGATATGATAGAAGATATGGGCTTTTCATCTGAATCTGAATACGATTGTTTGAAATGAATAGTGATTCATAAAAGTAAAAGTACTTTTTATAAAATTAATTCGTCTAATCCCCGCACTCGTTGAATTCCCGCACTATATAGCAGCGGTTCAAAAATGGTCAAATTTTTTGCATTTCCCGCGAAAAATCAATGAGAAAACACGGTATATGGAGTGTGGCCTCAAAGCAAAACTCATCTCTACTTATCTTCATTTGTATTGCACTTTCGATCCGCTCTATAAGCATAGCATCGGATCTTCGGATGCGAAGACGAGTGCAGTCGCGGACCGAAACAAGTGTTCGCACAACACTCTACCCAATGACTGATGACTCGGATGGTGTGCCAAATGTGTGAGACATCGCTCACACAAATCCCTATCAAATGAATATTATTTCGCAGCTATCAATCTCCATGAGATCTAATCTGGCAAATTTCATTAAAAACTGTTGCAAACATTCCAGTCAATAGATATGACCTAGTTACACGTCGATTCAGATGCAGATTCTCTCATCAGAAATATCTTCATTCAATTCTTGTTTTTAATCTGTTTTATCTCTATTGGCATTCAAGTCAAGGAAACATTGTAACATTGAAACCCTACTACTAGTATTAGCGAGGTTTACGAGTTATGTATTTGTCTATCAGTGATGCGATAACACGGACTCAGAATTCATATACTGTTGGACTCGCGTCGGTCGAGTGAATCACCTGAAGAGCAGAATGTTTATCGAGATCATTGAGGATTCCATTGTCGATTCGGAATATGTTTTTCGCTGAGATCAACACGTTGAAAAGCTCGAACAGTTGTTGATTTGGTTATAAACCAACGACAACACGATTGACCAAGCTCATACCATCGCCAATCATTGGGACGTTCGTCACTCAACTCATCCAACAATAATATTTAATAATTCGCTTTTTATGAAAGGCTTTTTAAAAAATTTAATATTCGGAAAGCAAAAGATATCTGAATGAGTGAGTGATCGATACGTCGATATGACATCTGATGTCCGGGTTGTCAGAAGCCAGCGGCCAATGAGCCGATCGGCCAATTATTCAATTAGCAGCACTGCATTAACTGATTGAATAAAGTGAGCTAGAATGAACTGTTTGCTTGAATGACTTGATGGCCAGCACTTATTTGCAGCTTGATAAATTGAGAGCAGTTGGGTATTGACACAAACGATATTATTATGAGTTGTGATTCGTCGCTAACGAGTAAATGGCATTCAAAGCACTGGTCATCAGATATGGCGCTCTTAATGCAAACAATGGACAGATATTTAAAAGGCTTTACTCACATGTACTCCATTTCTGACTCAGTCTGAGGTCCGTCAAACCATTCCATGTAACAAATGACTAGAAGAAACACTTTTATTAGAAGAGATGACATTTATTGACGTCTTATGGGTTCAGTCGACACAGAGTTGGCATTCTTTGGTGTGATCTCAGAGCTAAAAGCATTTATTGGCACTCATTGTGTCACTTATTATAATTGACACCGAGTGCTAATTAAAAAACTGGCCAAATTGAGCAAGCTGACCAAGACACAATCGCAATTAGCACTCGACTTGTGGCTAAACAAAAGTAAGAATCGATTTCACGCTCCAAATAACCACTTTTTGCAATCGCTCTGACGACACATCACTCGTAATGAGCGAAATCTTTTCTTAAGTCTCTTAAAGTCTTTTGGATTTCATTTCTATTTTATTGTTGTTTTACATATTCATTATATGATAACAATTTGGGATCCGATGGGAAGCCAGTGATAGAAAACAGCCGAAAGTCATTAATTTGAGTTTCAGAGCCTATGATTTGTCTCCGCTTTGGGACAGACTTTGGGACTGAAAATTAGTTTATAACTCATTAATACTAATCTAGGATTTCGTTCTCAATGTTATTATTAATGTTTTGCAACATTTCTATAATTGAAATAATAATAAATTGTCAGTAATTGTCACTAATTATTAGAAATTATCGCTCATTTGTGTCGTTCGTCTCTCATGTGTTGCGAACGGCACAGACATACGGACCCATTGGCGGATCAAATTAGTCGCAATGGGCTCAACCGGACTGACCCTTAATTAGGAAAAGTTATTAAACTATTCTAATGTAATGTCTGTGTATATCATATCAGTTATTATTAGTTCATTATTTTGACAAAACTAGTCATTTGGTGACACAAACTGCTAATTCCAATGAGGATATCGGAGCGGATCGTAACCTATGATTTGATTTATACCTAGGCTTAGCCAAAAAGCAACAATTTCTGCTCTAAGGAACTTTCGATGAATATTCTTCCAAATGAGGTTTATTCATATCTATCGAAAGTTAAATGATTCGCTAAATATTTACAAGCTAATTTTCATTGGCCTTCAATTGATGGCGAATTATCCAAGCTAAACATATTTCTCGAATGTGTTTGTGACCAAACCTAGTTATACCAAACTCCAGGTCGTTATTAATAGCTTGCGAAATGTGTAAATATGTAATTGAATTAATGGACAGACCGTATACTCACTTCTGAAATCTCCGTTAGAAAAGACCTCTCGTTTGGTCGTAGAAAATATAATATTAGGAAACGATAGTAAACTACTGGCGATCCAAATGACGACAATTATGTTGAGTGTTGTCGTCCGCGACATCCGAGGTCTTAAGGGATGCACTATTGCCATATACCTGTACGCAAGAGAAGAGGTAGACCAGGATAAAGCATGTTGTTATACGAGAGACGACCAAATTGATTACATGTAAATAAGAGATGAGCAAGGCAAGGCCCTACAAATAACCGAATTCAATTTTTAGCCTCTCTTTGCCTTTATTTACATAAATTTTTAAACTCATTGATTCAATGGAGAGTTGAAAACACAAATCTTTTTGTCGAAATAGAATCAAATTGCTTAATATTTGATGTGACCTGGCTCACTGGCACCAAATTAGGAATGTAATTCGATTCGGACACTACGAGCCGCACATAATTAAGGCTCGAGTCGTGAATATGACTCCAATTAAGCGAAAGAGACGGACAACAAAACCCGGATTCGATGATCGAAGTATGTGTTGAGAAGTAAACGGACCGCACATATGCGGAGCAATAATGTAACACTTGATAGGAGTCAAGAAATATATTAATCCATTAATTTTTAAAGTTTTATTAAATTTTTTTATTTATAACACTTTTTGGTTCACCGAAACCGAAATTAATGTGAATTTTGACCTCATTTTCAATAACACAAAACTTATTTTTACTGATTTTCTAAATTAAATTTATTAATTAATTAAACGAATTTATTTAGAGCTTCAAAAATAATTTATAACAGAGTAAGTGGTGATAGACAATAGGTTTCAGTTGTCGTGAAGAGTGAAGACTGACGGCTAATACTGATCGGGATATTGAGATATTGCGAGCGATGCATAAAATATCGCCTCAAAAGTTAATGAATGTCTAGTTTTGGGGCATAAACTGAGAACTCATTTTAATGTTGAATGCGTTATCGGATGCACTAAATCACTCGACACAACCAGCAATGCGATCAATGCATGTGTGCGCCCGATGTCAGTCATTGCACAGCCAATGCACAACCCATTCGTCGCTATATTCTTTGATTTTAAATTATTCACAATTTTTGCAAAAACAAACTCCAAATAGAATACAAAATATTACTTTTTTCACTCAATCCTAGACTTACATTGAGTCTCAATAGAGTTTTCTTCGCGATCTTTTCGCGGACATCAAAACAGACGACAAATACGTTTTGAGAAATGAAACGGATTTCATAAATAGTGAATATAAAAGATGTGAACCAAAGATAGAACTCTTGAGTCCTAACCGAAAGACAAATGGGGTATAGAATTGCCCGAAAAGACTACTTCACGGCATTACTTGAGTGCATACACACAGACAAAGAGAATACTAATATTTGGTTTGTTTTTCCGCTGTTTTTACTCTCATTTCGACTCCACTTCTGACTCGAAAACAAAGCCAAAAACCTCTTCGACTGACTCTCCGACGGAGCGAAACCTCTCTTCAAAGTGGTCTGTTGTCCAACAAATCTGAAGCTTTGAAATTAGAGCATAATTTGGGCATAATATGAGCATGCTAACTCAATTTGCCAGCGAGTCTGCAACGCTTTGGTGCACTTAATTAAATTTCATCATTTTTTTGGTGCCAATAATTGAATTGAGGGCCGAATTGCTGGGACCTGTGTTTTATTTCACGCTCCATCTGTAATCGTTTGTATTTGATTTTGAAATATTAACAGACAGAGAGTGGGAACACAATTGCGAAAGCTGTGTTCGAGTCGGTCCTCGAAGCCAAATAGAGCTTCTGTTTGGACCAAGTTTATTAAGAGACAAAAATAATCAGACGTTGGCGTAAGACACTTGGCTTTTGTTCCGTCGCGATAGAACTCTATGGCTTCAGACAAAAATAAAAATATTCTTGTAAATTCTAGTTCAATCTAGTTAATAAGCGAAGCATGCTCTTGCACACTAATTTCACATTATTGGCATCGTGAACAGTCGTACAGTCGTGAGCCAAACGTTTTTAGTCCTCACCTAAAACATAATAATTCGTTTTACTCTAACATAATAATTCGCTACCAATTGAATATACTCAATGCATTTCATACAAGTTTCATTCAAATTTCTGGAATGTTCCGCGAATTATCAAATTTTGATAGAACTCACTTATGAATAAAATTCCAGAAATTTAAACTTGAAATTTGTATGAAATGCATTGAGTATAGGTACTGTCGAACCTCCGAGATATGAACCTCCCAATTGTGTAAACCTCCTAATTGTGTACAGAATTCGAGCACTTGGTTGGCCCGTAATGTAAACCTATGGAAGACGAACCTCCCAATTGTGTTGAGTTTTGTATGGGAAACCTCTCAATTGTGTACGAACTTCACTGAAATGACTGTAATTTTGGGCCTTTTTTGCTAAATTTTCAGAAATTTCAGCAAGTTTATTTTGAAAAATTTTTCATCTTTCAAAATACAAACAATATTGAGCATAATAACCCCAAAATGATGTTTATTAACTCGCTAATAAGACTAAATTATTCAATACTGACCCTAAACGCATCTTTTCGATCGATTTCATGCCTATTTAAGCCAACCTCCCAATTGTGTAACCTCCGAGTTATGTATTATAATATGAAAAGTGCTTGCACCAACTAAAGCATATCTCGGAGGTTTGACAGTATATTCAATTGGCAGCGAGTTATTATGTTAGGTTAGGTAGAGTAGGTAAGGACTAAAAAACGTTTGGCTCACGACTGTATGTAATGCGAAATTTGCAATCCATATCTGATTAGATATGAGAATTAATTATAAAATTCTTAAGAGCATTCTTACGATCGGTGGTGTCTATCTTGGTGAAACTTTGGGCGCATTCAATCGCAATATTACAATAAAGGTTTAGATTCGGTGACAGACAGAGCTATTGCCGACAATGCTATTGCCGTTTGAGTCCAATCCAATTGAATTCAAATTTAGTTGAGTAACAAAATATCATTGAAATAATGGCACGGATTTCAACTAAACGAACAATTTTTTTGAGTGAAGCGCCGGTGAGAAACACATTGCGAGAAAAATATATTATTTGTCCGTCTCTTGAATATCTCGACTCTTAATGTATGGAAACTATTCGTTCAAATCGGAGCCACCGGTCGACTGAATCGAAAGCATTTTAAGTGAAAAACGCTTAAAATTTTTATGGCATTTATATATGACTCCAATTTCACGCGTTTCAGCGTTTGATGACTTTTACTTAAAATTATTTTATCTGGATATCTGACTCTGCCGTCGCACTACGTCGAGGTGAAGTCAAATTTGTGTCTAATAGACTGGAAGTAAACGAATTACAAACAAAAATAGTCTCAAATAAATTCTGTGCTCGAATATGATGGCAAACAATCGAACAATGAGTCCAAAGATTGTTCAAAAACAGGGGATTATTACCCAATGTTTGTTGTGTTAAGACAATGTCTGGCCATTAAAGTCAAACCGTATTGAACTCGAAAACAAGTGAAAACTAATAATTATATCGAGTAAATCGAGTGTTTTCGTGGACAAAATTTATTAGACCATAATAACCAGAAATATTTCGGTCCGAACTGAAAATTCGGATAAACAAAAACATCGACGCATTACGGCAGAGAATAAAGAGTGAATAAAAGGCCGCATTCAGTAACATTTGATAAGTGGCATGCTCATTTTTATTTGTCATTCAGGCTTTTAAAACGTCGATCTGTTTTGAAAGATGTGGCACCACATCAAAAGTTAACTCGAGGCGAGACAACTGAAATTCAAGCCAACGCACAACTCCACGATTGGCCGGAAACTTTTCCCTTGCTAACTCGCAAATTATTCTTGTGCCAGCTTTCTCACCGAATTACCATGGGCATGCAATTGATATTTCACAAGAATATTTGCAGACAAAAAGCCTGACAGTTGACACCATTCGCCGCAAAAATTATTGCAAAACTGTTGGACTTAATGTAAATCGAGTCGAGTGTTTGAATAATAGCCAACCATTGACTATCAAATGGATGAGCAAGGTGGGATTCGTCTCGCAACAGCAAATATTTGGCCTAACAGTCACTTGTGTTCATCATTGGCCAAATGCTTTAATTAAATTTTCCACAAACTTTGTAATATTTAATTTTTGCGAATAACTGAATCCCTTTAGAGTTTGTGTAATGAGATTTTTGGACCAATAATCCGAATGCACTGAACAGTAAGCCATAGATTGTGTGGCCTTTACTCGGATTAATCGCCAAAATATATTCTCATTGTATTTGAAAACAAGTTTCAGAATCAGATCTAAAGCCGATGTCACTCACAGACGATCTAAACTCTTGGATTAGATTTATTGACAAATAAATAGTCTGAAAATTTCGGACCATTTTTAACGCTGAATAAGAAAAACAATTTTCACTGCATTTCGTGATTCCGACACTGAATTAGTCGTTTGTATTGAAGAGAGACTTCGCAACCATTACTGCAGTTTATTTCCTAATATTCTGTCATTTATTGCCCGACAATAGCATTGAATTTGTAAACAGTTATTAGGATAACAACAAAACATAACTGATATTCTCTAAACTCGTTTGACTGTAAAGAAAGAGATTTGGATCCGACTATTGCGATGACATCGACAGTGATAACCAGTGGGGCAAACATCTGATAATTGATCTAGATTGTCTCGTTCAGATGAGACCATCTCTTGAGGCAAATGAGCGCATCAAATGTGTTGATTCCCGCGTTGGACCCGTCGCCTAATGGGCATCCCTGACCATCCATGTCATTGCCACCATTTGAGAGTCGCTCCAAATGGCAATCAATGTATTTCTGCTTGTTAACAATTTTTTGTCTACTGGTCTGCGAGTGACTGATGCGGCGCTTTTTGATTGAAATTCTGATTTATATTTCGCTCATTTGTGTCAATTAAAGGCCGATCGCGAGTGATATACCCAGAAACTAGTGTCCAAAGTCTGCGAGGAAGCGATCCGACGATAAACGACAATAAGGCCGACAGAATGGAAAAGATGTCAACCATTTGTGAGTCTGAGACCCAGAATCCACATATTTTTAGAGTGCATCCAATCGATGACACTATTGTCTGACGACTCACTATAATATATATATAATATATTTCGCTCAACACAAACATTATTCGACTGTCAATACACACGACTGGAAGAGTTCGGATAAGAAATTCGTGGAAATAGCGATTCATCTAATTGTAGGCCAAGAATGTGACTGAGCAGTGCCGGACTGAGCCAGACTGTGCTCAATAGTGGCAGACTGAGCGAGGGCACAGTCAGTCGGGCCAAATGACGCGCACCGGACTCACATTATCGACTCAGTCATCGACAGCCGTCAGCTCTTATTTGACCAATTATTGTGAAAAATTGATGATTCGATGGAAGCGTTAGTTTGAACCAATTGCTGGCCTCTGATGACACTGAACGCTCAAATTGGATAAATTGTAACAAGATAGATCGCAATAGATCGCAATTAAGAAATGTCAAATGTTAATGTCGATGACGACCTCACGTTCTGATTAAAGCGCCGACACAGCCCTCGAGGAGGACTTAACTGTTGACAAGATTTCTAAAGAATATATTAATTTTGTTAATTTTTGCGCAAATATTCTCAGTTTATTTATTCAAAAGATTAAAACATATTTGGTAATTAAATGCACTTGTAAGTAATTCTTACACAATTGTCCAAGTTGAGTTTAGCCGATACTTCGGTATTGTTGGAGACTTTCAGAGACTAACCGCCTCTTTCATCAGCAACTGTTCCACAAGTGATGTGAAACTGCTTTTCCGTCGGGTGTGAATCAGACAGAGACAGAGGAGAGAGACATAGACTTTGGCTGACATACGATCCCAGTGTTTATATAAACAAGAACTTTTCAATTGGAATTTTTGGTGCCAATACAGTTGGGCCTCAGAACCGGCCCAAGGCCGGCTCTGAGATGAATATCACAAAACTACATCAAGGATATATATGTTTTTGGTATATTAACATTAGATGTTTGCCTATCATTCATTAAGGGAATATTATTGATTTTTGATTTAGATATTTCCCAGCTCTCAAGGAATAACCTAGATGAAGTGTTAGGCTCTTGATGGGAAATTTCAGGATCATTGAAATTTGCATCATGTTTATTTTGAATACAATGATCAGCTATGTTACTGGTAAAATTAGGTTTATTGAGAGCTGATTTGTGTTCTTTTATTCTTTTCGATAACTGACGCCTTGTTTGGCCAACATATACAGAATCGCAATCATTACAATTTACCTTGTAAACAACTTTACTTTTATCTAGTTTAGTTTTTGATTTATTCTTCAGAACATTTTGAATTCGTAGACCTCTACTGAAAACACAATTTATATCATACTTATGCAAAACATTCTTTATTTGATAACTAACCTTGTTATGAAAAGGAATTCCTATTGTTCTATTTTTATCGAAATTAGATTTTGTTTTATTGGGGTTTGAAAATTTTGATTTACATTGGCGAATAGCCTTGGTGATTAGATCAATTGGATATGAATTTTGTAGCAATATTTCTTCTACAAGTTTGATATTTATGTCTAGGTCTGTTTTATTTGTGCAAAATTCGAGTGCTCTATAGACGAAGTTATTGATAACCATTTTCTTGTAATGGATAGCATGATAAGAATTGAAATTCAAATATCTATTGGAATTGTAAGGTTTCCGGAAAACAGAGGTTATAATTTTATTTCCATATCTAGATACTTTAATATCCATGAAGGGAAGTGTATTATTGCATTCTTTTTCAATCGTGAATTGAATTGATCCGAATTTACCACCTAGATCATTTATATGTTTGAAAAATTGATCGATTATATGGGTTTTCATGATGATAAAACTGTCATCCACATAAAAACGGCAAAATTTTATATGATGATTGAACGTGCTCATAGCTAGTTCAAATAATTCTCCAACTAAGGCTTCAGCTAGAATAGGGGACAGGTTGCAACCCATTGGCGCACCAGATATTTGTTTATACTAACACTACTACCCACTAACTACTATCCATGCAAAAGGTTATCAAGTTTAAAATTTCAGAAACAGGTAATTTAGTATTTTGAGATAAATCAATAGAACTTAACTTTGATTCGATGATTTTCAAAGTTTTATCTAGAGGAATATTTGTAAATAAATTTACTATATCTAATGAAATCATAGATTCATCTTTATTAATTTTCATTTTTGTAATTTCATCACAAAATTGTCTAGAATCTTTTAGAGTATATTTACTAGTTCTAATGTATGGTGAGATGATCTGACTTATATGTTGTGATAATTTTGAACATGGATGCTCGCGATATGGGCATATGATCCGGGCGGGGTTGCCTGGTTTATGTGTTTTTATTAGCGCATAGATTTCAGGAGTTTTATAATCACTAGGATATATGAATTGGTATTCTGGTTTAGATAAATGTTTCATTTTATGTAAATTTCTTAATGTTTTGATCAAATTATTAGCGATATGACTAGTTGGATTTTTATTGATTAAGCTATAAACATTGTTGTCAGATAAATTGCTAACTATTTTATCATGGTAATCCTGTTCATTCAGGACAACAGACACATTTCCCTTATCAGAATTGGTGAAAACAACATCATTATAAGTTTTTAATCTTTTAAGGGCTTTAATTTGAACTTGGCTTAAGTTGGATTTAGGTGTTTTAGCATTCTTCAGAATATTAACTAGCTCATGTCTAATGTTTTCAATATCAACTTGGTCTTTAACCAGGTATTTTAGTTTTGATTCAATATTGGCCAAAATCTTCTCTTTGCATATTGATTTTGGAACAATCTGAAATCGAGGATCTAATTTCAGAATAGATAGCTCATCTTGATCAAAATTGCGACTGGATAGGTTGACCACCCAATTGTCAGTATTAGCACTCATTGAGTTTTGTTGTAAATTATTCTGAGCAATTGTCTGGGACTTAGTTACATGATCTTGTTGCAAAATAGAAAATTTAGATTTTTGTCTATTCCTGCATTTTAGCTTGATTAAATTACATCTGTTAGAAACTCGTTCAGTTAATTTTCTTAACAGCCATTTTGGTAATAAATCTTTTAAAATCTTATAATTATCATTTGTGATATTCTGTAAATATTTTATTTTGTTCCTGCATATTTTTATTCTTGTTCTAATAAGTGATAACATATAAACTTTAGCTGCTTTGCTAGCATCTGGGTGTTTTATAACAGGTTTAATACGTAAAGGTTTGGGGATAATTTCATTATCAAGACATCGTTTGTTAAAAGTTAGGTGTTCTTTAAATCTAGTCAGCTTGGTCATGTCACTCTCATACCTCTTGCATAGATCCTTTCACTCCGGTCCAAGTTTGTTTTCAAGAATTGAATTCAATGTTGTTGTTGGTTGGACATTCATAATTAAATGCACTTGTAAGTAATTCTTACACAATTGTCCAAGTTGAGTTTAGCCGATACTTCGGTATTGTTGGAGA
>JAQGBE010001435.1:0-11152 GCA_034698225.1 Scheloribates latipes | reverse complement strand
TCTCTCGTCTGGATTCTGGACATGATGCTCAAATTCTGGATTGTCCAGGTCTAATCTGGACGTATGGCAGCCCTACTAATGCGCCCAATAACCACCTTGCTCAATGCACAGTCAATCATTGGCAATTGGAAATTCATTAATTTTATGTCAAAATTGTATTCGCATTTTGAAACATCTGAAGCCAAATGGCAATTAACTTGGTTTGTATTTCCAGGTCTTTTAATTATTGAGAGCCAATACGAGTGATCAGTGATAACACGTGTCACTGATTCGGACGCATCGGATGCTGCGCTCCAATCCACTGCATCAGCGATGCGTCAGTTCAGTGACACACAGTTGAAGGCTTGCGGCGTCAGAGCGCGCACTCATCGCTGGCATTGAGCTGAGAGTGACTGCCATTGACTTCCCTTTCCGTAGTCAACGTCTCGGCACGTCTTTACGTCTTCGCACTCTCCCTCGCATTTGGCTGACAGTGGGCTGACATCCGCCACAATTATCACCCAATCGTTTCCGAAATGATTATCTTCAAGGACCTAATTACCGGTATGTGATGGACGAGACTAACCGCCGCTTTAATGGCATTTGTTTGACGCCAACACCAAAGGCGACGAAATGTTCACCGACTCGAGTAAAGTAAAGCTCGTCGACGGCTGCATCTGGGAAGTCGAGTGTCGGGTGAGTCCACCGAAGAATGAATGAATGAATGAGTGAGTGTCTAATGGCATTGATTTGACAGCACATCACCAGAAAAGAGGGCGACATCGAAATCGCTGGCTTCAATCCGTCGGCTGAAGAAGTAGACGAGGGAACTGACGATGCGGTGCAGACGGGTCTGGATCTGGTGCTCAACCAGAGACTCGTTGAGACCGGCTTCTCGAAGAATGACTACAAGAACTACTTGAAGACCTACACCAAGTCGTAAGTGACAGCTGTCAGCTGAGTCGGCAATATGTGACCGACTTGTGGTTCAGTCTGCAGGACAAGTGGAAGGAACAGGACTGGACCGACGAGCAGATCAATACGGCCAAGACCAAGCTGACAGAGGCCGTGAAGAAGGTGTTACCCAAGTTAGGCGACTTCCAGTTCTTCCTCGGTTAGAGTGGTATTGTCGTATTCGTTGGTTCTAATTGATTGTCTTCAGGCGAGAGCACTAATCCGGACGGAATGATCGGTCTGTTGGAGTACCGCGAGAAGGAGGACGGGTCGGGCGAAGTGCCGATTATGATGTTCTTCAAACACGGCTTAGAAGAGGAGAAAGTTTAACGAAACAGAACTTCTATTTAATCCAATTGTAGTTCTTTTTAATTATCGAATGAAATGAAATTATGTTTTTATTTAATGTGAATTTTCTCTAACTTTCGATTGGAATTCAAAATTAAATTTTTAAGAATATACTCAAAAGTTGGTCTCAAATGTCAGACGCGTTTGCGTAATGCCGTCACAAGAGTCGGCGCAAAGAGTCTCAGATGTGATGGATATTGAACTGAACTTTGACTGAATCTGTGCTCTGTTTGCGACACTTCTGATGGCGAGAGAGGGAGTGGAGGACAGACTGAGGGCTGACACCACTCAGGAGAGGAGAGGAGAGAAGAGACTATCGATTCAATGAGTCATCGCTCTCAGTGACACTTCCGACAGCTGCTGACAGAGCTGTCCGTCGGCCCCCAGTGGACAGCGCGGCCCCAATGGCCAAACCGACCTTTTCTCCCACTTCTGTACGAAATACTATTGGAGCCAACAATCAAACCCTAGTTATAATCAGTGGTTCTATTGTTTCAGTTTCACGACAGGGAAGACATTAGACGCCGTCTGGCCTTTGACTCCGACGGCGAAGACATTTCGGCCACTACTGGCTTCAGGTCTACGCGGAAGTCGAGTCTAATAAGCCGTTTGCAGAGCGGACAGACTTTACAGATATGTTTCATGAATGAGACGGTCAATGACTCGCCGCCTAATCACGTGAGTGTCATTCCACCGATAACTTGGTCTAATCAGCACTTGTCTTGGTCTGCAATGTAGACGATCGACGGCTCTGAGCGGCCCACCAATCAGGTGGACAACCAGTCGAGGAGTGGCAATAATTTAGATAATTTTGTGTCAAATAAGTGCAGAATCAGTCCAAACAATAATAGTTGTGTTAATATAAGCGATTCGTTCGCTTCGATCTCTATATCGAAGCCAAGCGCCAAACGTCCCAATCATTTGTTCACTAAATTAGGATTCAATTCACTCGAATCACTAGATTTGGACAAAACAGAGATATTTTCGAAAATAGAAAAGCCATCCAAAAAGGAATTGTTTGCCGAATACCACTCGAGACTGCACTCCGAGGCCAGACTGGCGTTGGCTCAGGTCTGACCCGTCGGCCCAACAATATGAGTGACTCTGACTCTGCTCTGAACTGTGGTTTAGGTCAAAGACATTGTCAATAAGCAGATCGAAGTGGAGAGACATCGGCACCGAATCCGTGCGCCAGTCTATGCCCTGATCGACATACCCAACCGATACAAGTATAGGAAGAGCAAGCTATCCAGGTCCGTCATCGGCCACCTCAATGTCTCCCAACTGCAGCTCATCGTTAACGACATGTTCTCCCAAATTGAAAGTAAGTGCCGGTCAGTGAGTGCCTGATCTGACCCTCTCTGACATCCGTTGCGAAGGTCTGAACGCAGAGTTAGTCCAACTGTTGGTCAGACGGGACGAGCTGTATATGGAACAGGACTCGGTTCTGGTCGACATCCAAGACCTCACTATATTCCTGTCGGTGGCCATTCCTCATGTCATTGATCCTCTCTAACGCACTTCTAATCAATAGCTGTTCCAAATAAACTTCATCACTGATAGAAGCAATAAATCATTTACGACGAGCTGAAGCACTCGCTCTGGTCTGCGACAAACCAGCTATTCGTTGCCATAATAAGCAATCATGTGTCAGCTAGGTCAATTACTGCTTGCATCTTAGCTAAACATTTCGACTAGATCAGCAGAGACATCAATAAAACAGCATCTTGTTACCACTGGTGAATCCGGTGATTAATAATACTCACTACAGATCACCAAGTTGATGTTAATTATAAAATAGCAAATAATTTAATAGTTATATATTTATATAGCAACAAGAGGCATAATTGTACCAAGTTGTAGTGACACTGCAAACTTGCATCAATGACCAAATTCAACCTATAAATTACACTATTGGATAATCATTCAATATGATAAGAAACAGTTTTATTCATCCTGTTGATTAATTAAAATATTTAAAACCATCCTGTTGATTCATATCAATTGTTTTGTGCTGATGAAAGTTGTTCACTTGCTCAAATGGAAAGGTCGAGTGCGAGAAGGGGTGCAGAACTGCACATCCAATCAATAGTGGAATAATATTGATTGGATTTTTGTCCGATATGTCTATTGACTTGTGTTCTGTCAATAAACCCGACGAATGTATGGAAAGCGAGTCTCATATCTGGCGATGCCTTCAAACCAACTCAACTCAACATAAACTTGGTTCTGCTCTCGGGATGGCATTGAGGCTCGCATTTGTATATATGGAAAATATACTGATATAAAGTCAAACAAATATTGAATATTAGACCACATGACAGACCTCACTATCCAAGGTTACTGCCAGTGACAGCCTATCGAGTGAATACATTATTGAGATTATTTGCAATGAGTAACGCAATTGTGTGGCAAATGCCGAATAACCAGTGAAGTGTTGGGTCGGCTCTCAGCCCAACGCAGTCCTCGCCAGCGCTCATCCCAGCGCTGATCAGTCCATCCCTCACAGAGTCAGACTCAGACTCAGAGCGATTGCCCTCAAACTCCTTGCATCACAAGTTCTCTCAGTAAACGTTTCGCACAGTTCTGAACCCAATCCGAGTCTTGTGAAGTGAACTGATCTGAACTGAACTCGAGCCAAGAGTAGACATCACTCTCACAGTCTATCGCCAGTCCTCTCACAAGTCTCTCGGCATTCAAGCACTGGATTAACGATTCACAGCAAACCCAAGGCTTTCCACCATCTCATCGACCACTCCTCTGCTTCTGTTTACTTCGGTCCCTCTTCGCCATGAGTTCTGGTCAGTAGTTCTTAAATGTCTGTCCAATGTCTTATCGAAATGGTGTCCGACTCAGAAGCGTTCGTAACTCTGGTCACAAACGACACGTACGCGTTGGGAGCGCTCGTGTTGGCCAACTCGCTGCGGACGAGCGCCACCAGAGCCCAACTGGTCGTTCTCATCACTCCCGGCGTCACTGACCACATGAAGTGAGTGCAAACAAGTGAGTGCCGTCTCTTATTGGCGATTACCCTCTGCCAGGAACACACTGACGGCCAACTTCGACCTGGTCCAGTCCATTGACCTCATCAACAGTAATGATACCGAGATCTTGGAGGCGATGAAGAGGCCAGAACTGGGCGTCACTCTGTCGAAGATCCACTGCTGGCGACTAATCCAATACAAGAAGTGCGTCTTCTTAGATGCGGACATTATTGTCCTTAAGAACTGCGATGAGCTCTTCGACAAAGACGAGTTGTCGGCCGTTCCCGACATTGGTTGGCCCGACTGTTTCAACTCCGGTGTCTTTGTCTACCAGCCATCGGAAGATACGTTCAGAGCTCTCCTTAAGTTAGCGACAGAGTCGGGAAGCTTTGATGGCGGCGACCAGGGATTGCTCAACACTTACTTCTCCGACTGGAGGACGAAAGACGTCTCGAGAATCCTATCTTTCATTTACAACATGAGTTCAGTCGCTGTCTATTCTTATCCACCGGCATATCGACAGTGAGTGACCACACAATCGATTGGAGACATAGTCTAATAGTTTTTGCATTGATTTGACAAATACTGAATCAATTTTCGCAGATTCGGTAAAGACGTGAAAATCGTTCATTTCTTGGGAGCCGTGAAGCCGTGGTTTTATGGCTACAACACGGGCACAGGTCAGGTCTCGCAGCCGAAGGGCGTTCAGGGCGTCGGCCAACAGTTAGAGCACATCCAGCTTTGGTGGAACATCTTCATGAGCAAAGTGCAGCCCTCGCTGACCGAGCAAGACGTGAGTACTGTCCTCAATGTGTGCCGATTTGTGTGGAACTAACAGAATTGCGTTGAATCGCTAACATTGCTAACCAAGGATAAGCCGATCGGCTGTTTGACAAATTTGTGTGACCACCAGCTAAATGTAACTAGCTCACCTCTCCAGCACATACTAACATTGTCTGTCGACAGAGCGGATTAGCCGGAAGTCTCTCGAAGATCCACCTGGAAGAAGTCTACAAAGGGCTGGACGAGACGTCGACCGCGAGCGATGAGTTCGCGCGTCAGCGCCAGTGGGAAAGGGGACAAATCGATTACCTGGGATCTGATTCATTCGCCAACATCCAGAAGAAGATCGATGAGGCGATCAACGTTCGGATCGCACAATAGTCTGGCCTCAACTCAATTGTGCCTTAATTACTCTGTCCTTAATAACTGTTTAGCTCTTTGAGGGATATTCTGTGCCAAAACACGTTTTATAATTGATTACTACAATTGGTTTAATATCAAAACATTTTATCTTTTATTAAACTCTTTAGAGAATCTCTTTGTTTGTGTTAAGTGTTATTTAACCCGAAACTAGTCCTTAAATACGGTATGAAATCAAATCAATTAATAAATTATTTGACGCAAACTTTTAATCAGAATATATATTGACTTAAACCCAAACCCAAATGCATTAGATTTGAGGCACAATTGCATTGAACTGTTCGTCGGTTTCGATTCCGGTCTCTTCGATGAACGCCTTCTTCGGCTTGGGATAGCCCTCGAGGATGACATCGATCATCTCAGTGGCCATTCGTTTTCGTTTCCTCCATTCGCTGACCAGAGTTTGTCGCTCTTTCTTAACCTTTTGGTTGGCTTTGGGGTCGAAGTCATGAGTTTTGCTGTCAATGTCTTGCAGTCGAGTCGCCAGTGAAGACACTTCTCGTTTCAATTGATCCAAACGTTCGGTCAACTCGTCTACACTCAGACTAGACTTGAGAGTCGAGAGTCGGCTCTCTTTGGCTCTGATGTCAGTCTCCATCCGATTGGAGCGTTCGGTCAGCTCTTGGATCTGATGGTCCATCTCTTTGAGACGCGTCGGTCCCACCTCTTCGAAGCCGGTCTGGTCGGCGAAATACACCTTTTGCTTGCCGTTCACCTTCTCTTTGATTATCTCCTTCTCTGCCATATCCTCCAAAGCCTTGGCGACCGCTGTTTTGCTCACTTTGGTGTCTTTGGTGCTCATATTGGTCACCACATCGCCGACACTGTACGGTCGGTTCTGGCGCTCCATATAGGCCCTCACCTCTGCCATCAGCGACGAGTCCTTGCCTTTGCTCATCTCAACCTTCTTCGGCGGTGTCGACCACTATCTTCAGTGATATCTTCAGATCAATTACGAGCAGTGGTGAGTCACCAGTGAGTGACCAGTCGTTAGTCTGTCGATAGTCTGACTTCGCATTCGAAGTTTCAGTGCAGTCATAGTCGCACGTCGTTTATGGACCCACTGTTGAGACGCATGGCTTGAATGTGAATGTGTTTAGTAAACAGTGTTTACAAATTGATTGTGAATTGCATTCAATCAGCAAATCCGTTGGTTTGTTAACTCCGTTTTGATGGCCAAACACAAGAGAAAACATTTGGAGTCAAAGCGAAAGCGCTTTGAGACGAAGGGTCAGTCCAAAGCCGGTCCGGCGACCACTTCGAGCAATCCGTTTGAATTTCACCGAAACAAAGTTAAACACGATATTATCGGCCGAAAAGTGGCCAAAAATGAAGTGGGAAATAAAGGACTGTCGAGGAATAGAGCGTTCAATAAAAGGAAAGACACTCTTCTTCACGAATATAAACGCAAACACAAGAGTGGACGAGGAGTTCAAGACTTGAGGAATGATGACAGCGGACTGACTAACCACTGGAAGAGCCGAAACTTGTCTATTGAACAATCATTTAGTGATGGCCCACAACTCACACACAGAGGCAAACATCTGAACGATTTCATGGACGACACTATCGGTTCCGATGACGACGACATCGATGTCTTCAATAGACCAGAATTCGTTGAGTCCGCGCACTTCGGCGGTGGCACTGATGGCAGACCCAAATCAGCCAACGAAGTGTTGGACCAAATAATGGACGAAAAGCGGGAAAAACAGTTGGAAAGAGCGGCGAATGTAGAGCTGACTCAAAAGTTAGACACCGAGTGGTCTGCCATCAAAAATATCTTGAGACACAAAGGTGTCCAACACCAGGATTTGGCCCCTAAAGAGGACTTTGATATTCTTGTCAAAGAACTGATGTTTGAGAGCAGAACTAAGCCGTCGACAAGTGTTGCCACTCTTGTCCAACAAACCAAAGCTGTTGCCGAACAAAATGTGCAAAAGAGTAGTAAAACTTTGTTCAAAGAAATTGTCGAACAAATAGAGAAGAAAACAGATTGGAATGAAGTGAAGACTTTGGTCTCAGAAGCGATAAACAATATAATTCCTCAGATAAATGAAGAATCGATTTCGCTTTTGGTGGATAAATATCAGACAATTGCCGGAACCAAACACTGTTTCAGTGCTCAGAACTTTGCTTTCCTTTTGTTGGGAACTTTCTTCAGAGAAACAAAACCAATCGTTTCGACCATTTTGGCCAAACTGTTGTCTAATCTTCGTTTGAAGACCGTTAAAGACATTTCTATTGGTTTGATCTTAACTAAAACTATGATTATGTCGTTGAGTGATAAATATATTCCCGAAGTGTTTGTCACACTTTTGAATATAATTCGTTTAACAGCAAAACCCAACGATTCGAATCACAAATCCAAGACTAATCTGTATTTGGAAGAAGACTCAAATGAAGACTATATCACATCATTTGATCCCAAGTTTGCTTTTGGAGAGTCAATAGAAAAGTCTAAATTGAATGAAAAAGAAATTAAAATAATGCTAACAATCGAAACGATTCGTATGATCGAGCAAATGATGGAACACTATTCGACATTTCCATCGCTCTTCCAATTGATGGTTCCATTCAAATGTCATTTCAGTCGATTGTCTACTCATTCCGTCAAAAACATAAGAGAAATGTCGGATAAACTGTTGATCAAACTGAACAGCGATCAGCTGAAGAGTCAAATTTCATCGCTGGTCAGCACTCGTCCCAAACCGTTCATTCTTCCGATGTTTGAGCCCAAGTTCGACACAAACACAAGCAGTTTGAGCAAAAAGAACCCGAAGAAAAAGTTGGTCAAGAAATACAAGAGGGAACTGAAGGGCGCTCAGAGAGAGCTGAGGAAGGACTCGACGTTTATGAGGAACACCTGGATCGATGAGATCCAGGTCAACGACAAGAGACGCAAAGACAAAGTCAAGGAGATAATGGGAGACCTGGCACAGCAGCAAGGTCTCTACAAGAAGAAGAATAAGAAGAAGAAGTAGTAATAATAATCGACTGATCGATCATAATTGATATTCTAATTATATGCAAGTTGTCATAAACATTAATTATTTTTGATTGATTGATCACCCCTTGGTCGTGATCATTTGGAGTCTCCAATCAATAAAGCCACCTTGTCCATGCCCATGCAATGACCTGTCTCAATTACATTACAAGTGCAAATTACAATTGCAATCTCCGACACCTTTTTGTTTGAAACAATTTTTGCTATAATTGCGACAATAATTGGCAAATAATTGCAATAATTGTTATGAAGAGCAGCACTCCTTCAGTGGGTTGACCTCCACTCGACCACTCAAGTGATAATCCAAGAGATAATTGGCATAATTGTCACCCGAGAGCCAGCGATCCATCACTTCATTCCTGGCCGTAATTATTGGCAAACTTTTCTTTATTTACATTCATTCACATCGACATTGAGTGCACTCTTCAGTCCTGCGGGAGTCGCGAGTCTGTGACCGATGGACATATCGTCGGCCAATAGCGTGGTGTCCACCACAATGTCGGCGCGTCGCCGAGTCTTGTATTCGGTGGTGTGCGCCACGTGTCACGAGAGTGGCTTCGGTTTGGCCGACAAGCCATCGCTGGACACATTGCTCCAAATGCTTCAGAGCCTGATCTACGAGATCGGCCGAAGTAGTCGTGCCTTCTGTGAACTGAACGGCCGCACCGAACCACTGGTCGGCGACGTTGCGGTGGCACTGATCGACATGGGATTGTCTTTAGATGGCCTCTCTTCCTATGCCATGAGACCCAATCGGGTGATAATACCTTCGCCGCAAGTGATGCCCAAACAGTCGACACCGCGGATACTACAGACCGGAGAGAAGCGACAACTGTCTCACTATATCCCCGACTATTTGCCGCCATTTCCAGACCCGCACTCATACATAAGGACCCCGACATACAAACAACCCGTCACTGAATACGAGGCCATTCGCGAGAAGTCGGCCACACAGAAGAGGGACGTCGAGAGGGCTCTGACCAGGTTTATGGCCAAATCGCAGCAGTCGTTGACTCACTCGCTCTTTCCCGACGAACAAATGAGTCATTTGTTTCCGTTGATTGCTCTCAAACTCGAGACCAACCCTTATCTCAACGCTTTGCTACCAAAAGACCAGGTCTTCGATGACGACGAAACTGAAGACCAATTGATGCGAAAGAAAGAGAGAAAAGAGAACGAGAAAAGAGCCAAATTGGCGGCGATGGCCGCCGCAGCCGAGGCCGAGAGGGCGGCCAACTCTGCTGATGACCAGCCGAGCACTAGTGGTGCCAACGCCGAGACCAACGCTGAGACCACAGCAGAAGCCCTCAAACCCGCGCAAAACACATCGACAATGGCCACAGACAATGATCTCTTAGACAATCCTTACTTAAGACCAGTGAAGATGTCTTTTTCGCGTAAGCGAAACCGAAAACAATTCGAGGGATAAATCGTTTTGCAAGTGAAGTAATTTGGGATTAAGTGACGAAACGATAATTGTTTTATATTTTCATCTCATCTGAAGTTCTGATTTGTATTTATAGTTATTGTTCGGACAAAAGCCAGTTCTGAATAATTGATTGTCTCTCAAAGTTTAATCCATATATTTGTCTGTAATTTAAAGCCAATCATATAAATAATAAATTATCGAAATGTCTAATTAAAAGACATTTAATGGGCGGATATCTTGAAAGACATTAATATTTTATTTTTGATTAACTCAGATAATAAATTTGTGGTAACCTCAACGAGTTATGTTCTGTTCTGTTCATAGCTCTTCTCTTCATTTACTTTGTTGTTGAATCCAATAAATCATTGCAATTGATCTTGGTGCTCGCCCTCGAATTAACCGGAGCTGATGTATGGCTGAGTCGAGCAAGCTCACTTGTGCTCACTTGTGCTCACCCTTAATGAGCTCACTATTCATTGCCAACAATAAAAATAATTGAATCAAAAACAAGATTAAAATCCTATTCGATCGGTGAGAATCGAATTGATTTGATTTGAGTTGAGTATAGCTGAGTATGGCTTTGGTCTGCCTATTGCTCACTACTGTTGGTCTTCGATACCAAAGATACGATCAGAATGTGATTCACTCCGAGCCTAACGTCTAAACCGAAAGCATTAAAATTAAATATTTGTTTGAATCCATTCTAACGCTGACATGCATTATATGACCCGAGAGTTTAAGATCCTTATAATGAGTGGTAATTCTGAAAATAGATAATTTAGACTTTTGACTGGTTTAGTCTGTATGGCATCGCTTTGGATGGCTTGTGATGGCTTGGGATCGCTTTGCCAGCCCTTGCTTTCCCTCAGCCATTCCGTCCATTCCGTCCATTCCTTACCCTCAGCGCTATTTTTATTCTCAAGTGTTTCTCGAATTGCATTCGAGTCGATCTTCTTTTTGTGAATCATTCAAATTATTTCATCCAATTTGACAGTTAAGTGCTTAATAAATAAATTCAAATGTTTTTCTTTAATTGCATTTTATTCGAAAAAAAAACATTTGATTTAATAAAATATCCGTTATTTCAATGCGAAATGTGGTGAACAACAAAATGCGAGTCCAGACAGATATCGAGGCACAGATGCAACCGATGCACAGAACGAGCAAAAAAGTCTTTTAATCTAATTTTGCTTTACTTCTCATTTATTAAGATTCTGTGCACTAATCGACAGATTTATGTGTGAAATGACT
>JAQGBE010001434.1:0-11153 GCA_034698225.1 Scheloribates latipes | reverse complement strand
TATTCAGAAAATTATCACCTTGGTATTTTCAATTTATTTTATTATAATCATGTTGGTCATATTCGACTTGTTAATTGTAGAAAATTTTACCTCATTCAATAAACAATTTTTGAACTTTTGTTAGCTTCTTTTGACAAATCTTGGCAAACCCTATCCAATAATCAGCGATAACAGCGAAGTGAGCATGGCCAACTGGCCAAGTTGGCCAACTCGCTGCTTCAATTGACTAGACCAGAGCGGAGCCGATTGAAGCTGAGACGGTATGTTAAGGTATGGTAAGGTATGGTAAGCAGAATCGAGTGAGTCGTTGGGCAA
The DNA here is from genome assembly GCA_034698225.1 of Scheloribates latipes. Taxonomy (NCBI): domain Eukaryota; kingdom Metazoa; phylum Arthropoda; class Arachnida; order Sarcoptiformes; family Scheloribatidae; genus Scheloribates; species Scheloribates pallidulus. The sequence goes on along the minus strand of JAQGBE010001434.1, from coordinate 10,838 downwards.
CGGTTGCAAAGCAAAGCCTTTCTTTGTTCCAACTGAACGATCAGTTCTATTAAATTTCGTCCATCAGTTGGCAGTGATTATAGCGATTACTATAACTTGGGTTTCACTTCGCCCTCCAATACACGGATTATAAACTCTACGAACCGACAGACGAAACTCAATATAATATATACATTAAGTCGAATAGTTAGACCGAATTTGGGATCAGAACCGATCGGCTGACAGAATTGCAGATTATATAAGACATCACCAAGATCATCATCATCTTAGTGAGCTCACCATACATCTATTACACGTATTTATCATTCAAAGACATCGCTCACTGCATCGCCTTTTTATCCTTGGTCTGACTCAAGCTGTGTGACCGAGCGATACCCTGAGTGGCCGGCACTGACCGTGTGATCCCAACTTGTCTAGGTGAACTGGTCAACTGGTCACGTGTTCTGATCACTAGTCGTTTAGTGCATTGCTCATTACTGGTACTGATTTGCATATTTATATATTTGATTATCTATCGACAGATTCGATGCAAAACAATAACAACTAAGTTATGAAAAAATAGAGGAATCGAGTGAACAGTCTTTGAGGAACTGATTGCTTAAAACAATAGTTTAACTGCTATTCAATATTAAATATTCGACGACTGGTTTGATTCGTGTGCTGACAGACCGGCGGCTACTGATTGAAAAAATGTTTCGGATCGCTGAAGATTGGATGAGTCCGCCCGAAGAGTACTCATTTCTGCGCCGTTGATGCGCGGGAAACACGACTCCGACTTCGGTCGGGGCAGAGACTTCTTGCCCTTGAAGAAACTCATCTCACTCTCGCTGTCTTCGCTCGGACTTTGAGCGGAGAGGATCAGGAGTTCGTTGACGGCCCGCAAGTCGTTCTGCAGGTCTTCCCTCTGGCAAACAATACTCGGGTTTTTGCCGATCTTATTCAGTCTCTCGGCAGCGATCGACTCCATCGTCCTTCGCATCAGTGGATACATATCGAGAACGGCGTTGAAGTGTTCCACCGATAGTGAGAACAGATTGCAATACGTCTCAGCCCTCACACTCGCCACCCGTCGGGCGTTTGTCAGAAGACATATCTCTGGATTAATTGAATTAAAGATTAATTGCAGCCAAATATCAATAAATGATTGCCAAGAGGCGATACTTTGATAGATAGTCGAAGAGAAATGTTGAATCAATTTACTCGACAAGTCTGACAAATAAGCACTTCTTTTGTTATTTATTCGCCAATTAATTCGAAAAAATAACTTTTTTATTGCTATTCGTATTTCATTCTAATCATAAAGAAATTGCTTTTTATTTTTATATTGATTTAGGGATTCGTCTCAAGCGTGCAATTGTCGACAATTTCAACAATATCTTGCAACAAACTTTCTCCTGGGCGACACTTAATTATGTTTGTTGGAACAGTAGAGCTGACTATTTTCAAATGTCACAGTTATTGTCAATTAAATTGATATATTATTTGATCGGTTAATACAGATATCAGTTGATTTACATCAATCGAGGCCAGACTTACCGCCGAAGTAGGAGCCGTCGGACAGACTTGTGGCCACTTCGCCGTTGCTCATCACGATATCGACGATCCCTTCCTGAATAAAAAACATTTTGTTCCCAATAGTCCCCTCTTTTATGATGATATCTCCCGGTTGGAAGACTTCGTATTTGAGTCGAGTAACTATCGAATTGACAAAATCTGTGTCGGCGTTGGCGAAGAAGGGCACCGAAGCCACTAATGCCCGACAGTTGTAATTGATTACATCCTTGACGACAAACAAGGATAGTTAGCAAGTATAGTCCGATAAAGACCAATCCATACTTCTCTAAGACGTTCGGACAATTCGTCCAAGATGGTATCTTCATTGAAAAACTTTCCTTGGTATCTATGCTCAAAATAGTCTCCTATCCTAAGCCGCAAATCTCGCGGCAATTTCCTGTAAGCCATATATTCTTCCACTTGTTTTAACTGGAATTGTAAGCATACAAATACGGTGAGTGCCAAACCATGACCAGCGAGAGCGAGAATGAGCTAACCTTTTCTCTGTACTGACGTCGCGAAGAGTCCAAAGACTGGATGAGATTAGTGGTGTGGCCGAGAAAGAGTGCATAACACGTGGCGCCGGAGATCATACTGAGGAGAGTGAGCCACATATCGGTGAGACTTTGAGGCGGGAATCGGCCGTAACCTATGCATAGCATGTGCGACATCGCCTTGAACAGTGACCACGAGTATTGGTCGAACCAATCGGATTCCTTTAAGTTGTGGTCAAATGTGGTCAACTGTGGCAGCAATAGTCAGCAACGAGACTGACCTGGAGCTCGTTGATGGCGACCCACGAGTTGGCTGGAAAGCCTTGTAACATTGGAACGAGGAACTGGAGACAACCGCTCCAGTGGCCGATTAGGAGCATCATGCAAATCAAATTGAATATCTTCATAAAAACATTGGCCATGTTTAGGAACTAGAGGTGAAAGTGGAAACTCGTTACTGTGGGACAAACAATCGAAGTGTTTCTAAAAATAAGACTTTGAAAGATGAAAGAACAGGTATTTAAAGATCATTAGTCATTGTCAGAGACAGTGATGGCACAGACAGGGGATGGCTATGGTTTGCCGCGAGGTCTGGCACCGCATCGCTGCGACTAAAGGTATTCAAATCTGATTTCGACTGCAATTCATCGGCAAATGTGTTTGAGTCCGAAAGGGAAACGATTTGCCGATCGGTGCGGAGCCGAGAATCGGTTCACTGGTTGGCTGAGCAGTGGCTGAGCGCCGGAGAGAACGGGTGAGCGCCGACTGAGCCCCGGCTGACCCATCCATGGCTAAGACTCTGCTTTAAACGAATCTAATGGACTGAAAACTAACGACTTTTGTTTTGTTCTTCTTTTAGTGAAAGGTTTTTGAGTCACAAATACTCCCAAATGATCGATAAGTTATTCAAATGCTGGCAATAGAATAAAGTTTTAGATAAAAATTTCATGTAAAAGACTGTGGGATTAAATAGATATATCAAGAGGGTGTGTCCGGTGACCAATCATAGTAATCTTGTCATTAATTTGCTTAAAACTGACGTTACGTTTGCCTTACGCTTGACGTCAAATATATTTAATCGACTTTTCAGAAGTCGGCACTAAATCGATGACATTTATCGTTGGCTTCACTACAGCTCTGGCGAGGACTGGCTCTCACTTAGGCTCTGATCGACTCATTCAGAAAATGGCTCACAACGTGTGACCCGGACTGTGGCCACTCTGACCACTGACCACAGAGTCTAAACTATCAGACGCCAACAGTTTCTTGATTAACACGCTGTCAACGGGTGCGTTCGGGTCGTACTGTAAGGGATGCAACCGATCCATAGCGGTTGTGATTGTTTGATTGGTCACATTAGTTGACCACTTCTTCACACCTGTCATCACACCTGTCATCACACCTATGCATCCCTTAAACCTGTCTGCGAGCGCAAGCTTTGGCAGCGGATTAATCGAGTACTGGTGGCCTCTAATAGTGTGGACTCTGTGCCACTGACACCGAGGCAATCACAGTATGCACAGCACTATCGAGTCTAATTCAAGATTGACATGGTCAATGGTCAAAATGCTCAACTATACCTTCTTAACACCGGGCAAACGAGTCAAGTATCCATAAACTCCTGGTTTATCCGATATTGTGGCCAAACTTTGCATCTGTACAATGGAAGAAAAAGACCGACACGTTTGGTATATGTTGGTCATTCACCTTGCCACTTGCTAGTGCCACTCGATAGGGTCACTTGCCGTCGATTGTCACACAATGGACAGTTGCACAACAGTAACAGTAATTTGGAATTTGGAATTGCAAATACCAGTGTCAGTTTGGTTAGTCTTCTATTGTGTCGTCTTTTGTCTTTCAAGGCACAGAGTGCTAGTTTGGGCTGACCTCGTCTAATGAGCCATAAGAGTGGCAGCGATAGTAGTAGTAGTAGTAGCATGGTCATTTGTGACTCGATTCATCTATGTAATGCACGGTCATTCAGTGTAATCTATCAATTGCTAGATTTGTTTAGAGACAAACAAAACCAAGAATTGTATTCTCGGGCCATTTAAGTACGAATTTAAGTTATAAGCTTGAATCGAAATTGTTCAAGATAGTGTGGTTCCAAGTATGGTTCGCAGTCATGAATTCCATCTAAAAACTAATAATAATTTAGCCAGATTGCCCGGAATATAGCCCTAGAATAGGGTAATGTTTGCAAAATATTCAATTGCATGGATTCGTTACTTAATTGATAGCACTTTCGATGCCCTCCAGAAATGAATTTCCACTTTGCGATCATCGCAAGGGAATTATCGAACTAATCGAATATTATCAATAGTGCTGTTTTACAATTGTAAGAACAACTGTTCACATACTCATTCAATTTCTCGATGAGCGAGTTTTACAAAGAACCTTGCATAGTTAATAACTTATTAATAATAAGTAAGCGAAATTTTTAAATAGCCAAGTATGAGATTGATTGTCGAGTTTGTCTTTGCAATGGATATTTCTAAGAATAAAAGATTTTGCAAGAATTTTATGCCAAAGACTATAAAACGAATCTTTGGATCAATGGATGAGTTCATTGAGAGACGAGACTGAAGTGAATATTATATAACTCGTGATTATGAGAGCCATTGAGATCTCTGTCGACTTACAAACGAGATTACAGGCAAACCGTCAAAGATATTGCTGACAACGGATTATTCTTTTGTAAACTAAGAGATGAATCGATTTTACCGAAAGTCTATTGATATTAATATTGTTGTAATGATTGGCAGCGAATCGCAAACCAAACAGATTTGTTAAATATTTATGTAATGGCTTAATATTGAGTCACAATATTTGCCATTAGATTCAGTAATTGGATAATAATGTTACGCAAATCAATCAATCAGTCAGTCGTTTGGCATTCAAGTTTGAAACACTTATTTGGCAAATAAAATCAAAACGTACTTGATTACTTAGAGAAAATACAATTTCTGTTTAACGTACGACGTGTAGACCGCAGAAGAAATTGATTTGATCAAAATATAGCTTGTAGCTTGTTTTATGCGAAATATGCATCTCGCAAAAATGTCTTTGTACAAAATTCTAGGGTTTAAAGGCCTGACTTCCCGATTCATACTGAATTGTAAATGATTTGATTTGATATCATATTAGTGGTATATTGCTAATGCATAAGCATAAACATATGAAATGTCCCCTCCCTTCACAATATCCGTTCTAAAATCTCTCAGAAAAAGTATTAAGAGATATAAAAACTAATATAATTGACTATTTTGTTGATCATGTTCTCCAGTGGTTTTAAGAAAGCTTTATTCATAATTTGCACGACAACTATGAAAAACGAGAATAAGCAAAGAGATAAGAGAGAGCTGTAGTGCCGCTTAGTTTCACAGAAGGCGAATGTTATTCACAATTTGGTGGCATTGGTCTGAACTCATTCGTATGCGTCGTTACAATAACCAACTTACTCGGTGAAAGTCAACTTGTTTTTTCAATGAAACAATTATATCCCAAAAATAGCTGATCGCAGTGTTAAATCATTAATCGCCAAATTGGAAGCAAGTTAATTTTGAATCCATCACCGCTACTATAATGCATGAAATTAGACTAAAATAAAGAAAACAAATGTAGAATAATATTAAAATTGTGTTCATTTCAGTGTAGAGACGTTGTGTCGCTACCACTTTCACAAGTGTATGCACAACACTTGTAATGCGAATACTAGATTCAAATTCGATTTCACGATCAACCAAATGCAAAACGGATTGAAAGAAATACAGATTTGTATGTTTGAAATAGATGTTTGAGTGAATTTTACCAAAAATGAGTTTTCATAGCATTTATTGAATATTGAACCAGAGAAGTGGTCTGTTATGTCCTTGTTGAATTGTATAATGTACATAGGATCACCTTGATATTTGTACAAGATGACAAATACATTTAACGTCAGACTACTGGTTGAGATTGAGTGCATTCGTTCGTCAATTGGAAATATTTAGCGATTGATCTTAAAGTGATTTTTTTTAATTATTGTCAAAATTCATTAAGTTTTAGAGATTCGGACACAAAAACTGTTTTATTAGTCGGACTTATCTCAAAGAACTCGATGGCATCACAAATACCATTCTTTAAATTGATCCCATAATCAACTCTGACAATCACTTCTTAGGCAAAGACTTTGAGTATTCAAAATTGATCAATTGATCGAGCAAGAGCAAGAGAGGGCATACGGGCATACGTTGTGGAGATTAGTTTGTGAGCCATAAGTATTGATGGGTATTGTATTGATAGCTAGATTTGAGCTAAGCTTTTGCTGGTTTAGACAATTGGAGACAATAGAGAGTTCGGTGACTGCCGGCAGTCCAATGAGTAGTTGTGTTAGCGCTCGACACAAATGCATTCCATTTTCTGTGACATCAAATCAGGACTTAAAATAAAATATACGACAAAACAATGCCATTCAATGACAATATGAGGAAACAATCAATACTTCAATAATGACTGTCAGATGTGATTGAGTCACGAATCGAAGTCATGCAACAGACAAATGTAAATTGAGCACAATTGAGCAGAATTGAGCAGGGTAGAGATATATGGTAGACATATGGCCAGAACAATTGACTATATATAGATACATGTATGGTTAGTGTATGGAGAGATGGAGATAGAGTTGGATGGCGTGGATGACACAATATGACACCGGTATTTACAAAACCAACATTACTTACCACAAGACTAACGATGTCTGAGAGGATTGCAAAGTGTGTTCACATCATATCATATCATATCAGATCAGATCACTGTTTGTGACAATCGTGAGACACAATATACACAGTAATACAGTATCACTACATTACATAAGTATGAGTGCGACCGACATCGACATCGCCATCGGTGCACACCAGTCAAGGGATGGACATCACTGCACAATCACATGCACACCAATGCAAATGCGGTGATGCGGTGCTCACAAGCCTGCCATCGCTGGCCATCGTCAATGTGGCAACTGATCAGGCAATCAAGGCAAGGCAATCAAGGCAACAGCGCTATCTAATCAATGGTCAAGTGGTCTGCTGTGGAAGTGGTCTGCAGTGGAAGTGGTCTGTAGTGGAGAAGTGGGCACTTCATTGGTTGCATTGTATTGACTACTGGAGAGGGACTGATCGCAGCACTGCATCACTGGAACGGTCAGTGTCTGCAGAGATGGCATCGCTCAACGAAATGCTAGTTTCGATCAAATATTCAATATTTGAAGAAATACGACAAAAGAAAATCGTTTACAAAACGAATAAAATATGAATTTTGATAAAATAAGAGTTGAACACAATAATGAGCAGGGTGGCAATGCCAATTGCCAATTGCCAATGCTCACTCAACAGTCTCTCTTCTGCGACACTCTCTCGAAGCTAACCTCATGTTCTGGCGAAGGGCTAAACCTTGTGTTGAGAGTTGTGTCCGACTCGTCGACAGTGGGAAAGCCTGACTCTCAGCCCATAAAAGTGTACACTCAGTGAGTATTTGCTCCGAACATCCCTTTTATCTGTTTCTCAAATAAAGTCTAAAATATTCTTAAAGGCATTCAATTCCGTAGTTATGAAAAGAAATAAAAGTATAGAGTTTGAAAAGAAAGAGAATGTGGCCATGGTGATGCTGATGTTGATGTTGATTTCGGCTCATGGGGATGTGCCGGCTCTGTTGCCCTGTTCTGTTCACTACTGTCAGCTCTGGATTGGTCTCTATTGTCGTTTGGGATACATTCTAATGCCAATCTGCCCCATATGTTAATCAAATTAGAGTTATCATGCTCATTTGTCGGCTATATGTTGATTGTGGTCATTATACACGACTAGACTACGGCAAAGCAATTGTCCTCTCCTTATATCGGTAACAAAATGATCAGTTAATAGCGAGGAATGGTCTAAAGGCAAAGTCACGACATGAAAGCCGAGCCAAAGCAGTGATAATCGTCATCGAACTCAACGCAACTAATGCAGTGATTGCCGGGAGGGCCGGGATTTGCACTTTCAAGGGATTTTCGGACATTTTGTCCAATTGTTTAGTAATTTATAGATAATATCATATCTAGGTAATGCTAATTGTAATTGTAATGGTAATGGTAGCTGTGGTACTCACGTAGACTTCTTCCCATTGACTGACGTACCGGACGAGTCTCGAGAGCCGCAAGAGTCTCAATAAACTGAGCAGTTTTGCGAACCTCAATATTCTGAGCGCTCGTCCGGCGTGTAGTATCTGAAAGTTGTCGCTATAGTCCTGATTGAAGATTAGGAATATGTAGTCCAATGGAATAGAACTGATCAGATCCAGGAAGAACCACGATCTTATGTACGTGCGCGCGATCAGCTTCGGGTCCAAGATCACTTGCTCGGGCAGGTCCGGGTTCATTATGCCTGTGTCGGCGGAGGGCATAGTTAAGCGCGACATAGAGCAGCCCACCAACGATTTACCTGTCCTGAAGTTGACCGCTATGTCCAGCAAAAAAATTGTGTCCGACAGACAGTTGAATGCTATCCAACGCGTCGACAGATCGTCGTTGAAGAAGGAAATGGCCACCGGAAGAACGATTAGGTTTGCCACCAGCAACAGCAACATACACAGGTCCCAGTAGAACCTGTCACAGAGGGAACGCTCAGAGCTGATTGGGTCAGGTGGCGCACCTTGCTACTCTATTGATCAGTGATCAGTGATCTGACTCACTTATGTAAATAAATAATTGTTTTAAATATTTACTAAATATTGATTTGAGATCACTTGTCGTCACATTCTGTTAACACTTCGTTGCGTCTAACGATTGTTCCTTCAGAATATTGATTCTCTAGAAGTCGTTTGATTTGTCTTGGATTTTGTCAACATATAAATATTTCAAATATTACATTAGTATTGACAATATTTTGAGTAAGTATCAACCTGGCACTAGCACTAACAAGTCTCCAGTCATCGCCACAAAACTAGACAAAATGTATAACTAGTAAATAAAACATGAAATCAGTGATTCACACAATTCTTATTCTTTCTTCTTTCGATTCAACAGAATCTACAGATAGAGTACTTCAATGTGCTTTCACTCATTTCATTTGCTCTTTCAAGCCATTGTTATTTGCGACAAAAGAAAGCACCATGTTGATTCTAGTGTTAGTGTTTGTCTAAATAAATATTATATTTGTTTTCAAGACTTCTGTCAAATCATTTTCGAAATAATTTTCTCCTAAATAGACTATAACTTCATTATGTGAATTGGAAAAACGAGCAAATTGTCTTGCTAGTGAACTATACGCTCAAATGCTCGATCAAATTGATTTGTTGGGCAATAGATTATAGATTGATGACTATAATGATTGAGAGCCACACCCAGTGGTGTGGGAAGAGGTGACCGATCGCCACATCGGGTGAGCGATGGTCGCAATCATCGGAGCCATACCTGAATGTACTGCACGGGTGTATAATGAGAAGTCCCGACTCCTTTTGTCTGAGCCTTTCATTCATAAGCGCCTTTTTACTGCCGAATAACTTCATCGCCAGTTTATTATCTGAAACGTTTGTCTGTTATAAGGCATTGGAGTCAACAATCAGTCGAATGGTTACCGGAAGGCTGGAAGAGTGCCTCGATCTGGCTCCTCATGAACGAGGGCAGCTTGGTTTCGGTCATACCGGGCGCCATTTCCTCTTTGGGCGTTCCGTAGAGTGAGATGTCATCCTTCTCGCCATTCCAGGTCATTCCGGCCGAGTCCTTGATGGTGACCACAGGCGGTGACTTACAGGAAGGCCGGTCTCTGTAATTCATTTCTGGCGTTATATAGTCGTTGACGTATTCGGTGGCCGTCTCGACATCGCTCGACAGTTGGGTTTGTCTGTGACTCGAGTCTAAAAGTGTTTCGTTTCCGTCGATATTAACTTTAATCTCCTTTGTATTTGAAAACGATTTGTTTTCGGGTTCGTTAGTGTTCACTGAGCTGTAGCTCACTTTGCCGTTGGCCACTCGCAGACTGGACACCCGTCGCACGCGTTTCTTCGAGTTATCACTGCCGACACACGACTTCGCGCCCACTCGTGGGTCGGGTCCGGCCGTCGACGACTCGCCGACTCTATAGATAAGCATTTGGACAACAATTTTAATTTTCCCTTTGGTTTAAACATTAACATTAAATAATAGAAACATTTGACTGCGAATTGATTTTATATGAAAGCAAATGAGTTCCTCTGAAGAAGTGATTCACTTTATGTCTAAACAATTACACAAACAAGTGGTAACATTAGTGCTCTCGACCAATGCCTGACGTAAAATAATTACATCTTGTTCAAATCTGCCAAATGTCATGGTTCGAGGTCTTACGGTGTTGGCAGAGCGAGACAATAGGGTCTTACAAATGCCAGACCAGCGCACAGACAGATACAGTTTTGCGCCACAATCGGATCGTTTGGTTGCGGATGTGTAGGGATTAGTGACCGCAGTTATGGCCATAATAATTGCCGAATGTCTGGTCGCCAACAATTGTAAGCCACGATCGCCACCGCAATAACAATAACCTTGATTTTAGCACTTGTTTGTCCATGATCATTTAATGGTCATATTTTAAATCTATGCTAATATTCTGTGAAGTAAACTTGTGAGTTTGGTCATTGGTTACAGCCAGGGGTGGGCGAGCTCGACCCTACTCAGGGGGGATCAGGGGGTGATATTGCGCAATTTTTTGCCAAAAATCCTAGGGGGGGATCAGGGGAGGGATAGACAAAATGGCGGCCGCCGCCATTTTTCTGCTAAATCCAGTTAAATTAAGGTTA
>JAQGBE010001433.1:0-11158 GCA_034698225.1 Scheloribates latipes | reverse complement strand
AACTGCGGCCTTCGCGGGCCTTCTTGTGCCTGTCCTTGTTGGCCGCGGCCATACATGCTCACTGTCATTGCGTCGCCCATTGTCTGGTGCGGTCTTCGCGGACCTTCCTGTCCATGCTGTCGCGGACCTTCCTGTCCATGCTGTCGCGGTCCTCTATAGCCTTCGGGTCCGAATCCATTGGGTCTCTCATTCGGTCGCATCGGCCGCTCGGGTCTGTTCGGTCTGTTTTCCTGTCCTCTCTGCTCATCATACGGTCCTCTCATTGGTCCGCCACCTTCGAGAATGTCCTTGGCCTCTGACAGAGGAATGAATCCGTACTCGATCTCTTGTGGTTTGAGCAGTTGTGCCTGTTGTGGTCGACCGATCTTGAAGTTGTGCGGCCGACCCGACGCCGGTTCGTCGCCTTCGACGTTGTATTTGGGGCCCAAATGATTGTTGTTGTCGTAGTCTTCGTTGGCTCCTCCCTGGTTGAATTGGCCATCGCTGGACTGTTCTGGACCTGGTCTGTAGCCGGGAGGTCCTCGCACCACATGGGGCTCGTTTCTGTTGCCCTGGTCGAACTCGATCTCCACTCCGGCCGGTCTTTGCTGATGCTGTTGCTGGTGATGAAGGGCTTGTGGTTCGGGCAGACGTTGAGGTCTGGCCGACAGGTCTCTGTTGTTATAGCTCTCCTCGTCGTCGGCCTCCGAGTCGGACTGACTGTTGCCCTGGTTGGGCATCGGCGGCAAGAAGGAGGACATGGGTGGCGACGGCGGGTCGAACGCGCTCATCATTCCCGGCTTATAACCGCTCGGCTGATAGTTCTTGAACTGTGGTCTCGGCTGTGAGTGGAAGGCAGAGATCGGGTGAATATCGGGTGAAGAATAAGACTGAGAATAGAAGCGAATATAATAATGACTTTTCTTATGTTTGTTTAGTCGGCTATAAAAATATGTTTCGCTTTGAATTGATTTAATATTAATAATAATAGGCTTAATGTCAGCGATGCTCAACGGTGTGCAAGACTATTGTGTCCAGACTATTGCGAGCAAATAATGACATGGCTCACTATTGTGTTAGAACACAATACTTGTCGCGCCTTATGCATGATAAATAGTCTATTAGCATGTGAATGCACTCAAATTAGCCTAGTGCAAATACTGTATCCAGTACAAATATTTCCCGGAGCAAAACGGTATTATCTAGGAACAATACGATAATTGTGATGCTAATCTGAATGACGCTGGCAAGTTGACAAATAGTAGCTTGCACAATAGATATTATGCGTTATTGTGGTTCAATGCAAATCAAAGTATGATCTAGTTGCTAAAATTAAGGCACTAAATGTTAAAGAGTGGCGCTATTTGTGGAGCGCCGACACTCTGGGAGCACAAACACACTCCACATACCTGTCCTAGCGTTAAAATAGTTAAGACAAAACTGTCGATTCCGTTCGCGTTTTGATTGATAAGTCTGTGTACGCGAGTGAGAGAGAGAGAAACGAATCCAAGAGTTCATTGAATCCCAAGACTCGAGATATTGGAAGAGGAATGGACTGACTTATAGACAGACAGACAGGCCTTTCCACTGGCATTCAGACGGCGCGGGAGTGACACACAAAAGCGTTCGGACTATCGCAGCCGTTAATTACAGTTAAAGCTATTTCGACTAATTATTACATAAATCAAAGAAAGTTTTAATTAATAGATAATTGCAGCTAGCGCCAATTCAATGAATTTCGATTAATCGTATAGTTAGAATAATTATTAATAATATTAATGGGTTCTGATTGTGGCACTGGCGCTACTGACAGTGGATTGCCAGCGCTATTGCCAATTATTGTCACGATCACCTGAACAGTTTAATTAGTGTTAATCATTTTGTCACATATTTTGCTTCTTAACGATATTTATAAATTCAATACTGATTTAGTATTTAATTCATTTTCTATTTCTATTCATTCTTATTCTAACACTTATTGCCGTCGATATAGTCTGTATGGCAAATATAATTTATGCCTTACGCCAAAATTAGCCTAAATACCAGTGCCATATTTGACACTGGTACTCGTTTTTTGTTTAATTCACAATTTGTATGCAACGATTTTTTGCTTGCTTGGCTAAAAATATATCCCTGTTTCGTATCAAATGGAATATATTTTTTCGTATGTAAAGCCTAAACCGATTTATCGATTCTTTGTAATCCATTCTCTCGACTGACAACAATGGACTCGATATTTATCTCGAATGTCGTCTTCTTATCTAAAAATGGATTTTTTTCAGTATAGAGGATAATGTTTTGCATAAAGTTTGATCCGGATCTTTATATCATGCAAATTAAGATCCGGATGAGACGGTTTGACATTGTTTTGCGTAGGAATTGATCTGGATTATTAAAATTTGAATATTAATTCCGTTTAAATTGCAATTTCTATTGAGTAATATTCAAATGATCATGATCAGCTTAATGTCAACTAATGAAAATATGCAAGAAAAACAATGTTAAGCAAGGTTAATGCTGACAAATTATGAAACACCAAGGAATTTGAGCGTAAATTGCATGACATTTGTCAGATGAATAGCTAATCATTAAAATTTAGATAATTAGAACCAAGAGACTCATGAAATGTGTCAGAGCTTCGAATAGCTAGTTATAGTCAGTTAAAAGAAGTTCCGAGTGCTGGCCAGTGGCCGAATCAGTGATTACTTGCACAGGATTATTGTAATTCGGTTTCATACCTGAGTTCTAAGTCCATACGAGGGCTGTCTGTCCGGTCTGTCCAAGTTGTTCTTGGCCTCCACTCTGTATTCATCCTTGTCTTCGATGACCTGGACGTGTGCGGCGATCGGTTTGTGAATGTTATAGTACGGGCCGCGACTCAGCACTTCTCCCACACCTGCCGGCACTCTATCCTCGTTCTGGCGGTAGCCCAAAGAGTTGGACTGATCGTAGGACGACTGAGCCGGACCAGTCTGGTCCCGATCATCTTGGCCTTCGTTAGAGTCGTTATCGTATTGGTCGCTCTGTTCCTGGGCATAGTTGCCTCCCGGTCTGTCCTCAACCGCTTTGTCGTACTCTTGTTCGCTGTTGGATTGCTGGTCACCCCTTTGACCACCGGCACCGGCCAACGGTTCATCGGGGTCTTTGTTGTAGACGGTGGGCAAGAAGCTGCGGGTGTGCGACACTATCTTCACTTCGGGCGATGTGAAGGTTCGGCTCACTCCGGGCGCGGTTCCGGTCAACTCTGGCAGCTTATAGCCGGAGGCGGACGCCGGCCTGTCTTCGAGCGCGGCCTGTCTCACATAGGTCTTCTGCTCGAAGATGGAGTGCTGCGGCTCTGTCCTGATGTATGAGGTCGGCTGCTGTTGTTGGGACGGAGGGTCGGCCGGACCTACCGAACCATCCGAATTGGTTGTATACCTATAGATGATTGACTGAGGTTTGCCCGATTGACTGCCGTACGACTGCTGCGCACCCGACTGGTCGGGGCCGGTGTTGTACGGCCCCAAGTCGATGGACAGCGGCTGATTCGGCTGTTTGTTGGACACAACATAATTGTAATCCGTTTGCTGCGGATTCTGGAGCGACGGCGCGGCGTCCAATGTATCGCCGTCTTTGGACTGGTCGGCTACCGATTCGGTCACTTTGGACTCGGCGGCCGACAACTTCTTCAGGTCGGTGTTGGCACTCAATTCAATGGGTTGTTCGTCGCACCCGACATAGCACAGGCTTAGCCACAGACACAACACAAGTGTCTTCATAGGGAAAGAAGGTTTACAGTTGATTAGTCTATGTTTAACATGATCAATTGCAATGAGCTAGATAACTTTGGCGACTTATTAAATAAAGGTAATATTAAATTCGAATATTGAGCTAGCTAAATTATAAAATTTTCTTTGGAAATTTTAAAATCAACGAATCTTATAAACTATGTTTTCTTTAGGTAGAATAACCTGGCGCTTTCCAAGACATCGTACAAGGTTATTGAATGTTATCGAAGAAATAAATTGCTGAAACTTACCAAGAATTTCATATTGAGGTTGAAAGTTGTTGTAAGTGATAGTCGAAGACTTCTCTGTTGCGGATTCGTTGCTCCGGTCGGCGCACTTATGCCATCGACAGTTGGCACTCAACAGTAGACAAGTGTCTTATGGTTGGCCACAAATGCAATACGAAGACAATGCGATGCCGATGTCGATCAGTGATCACTCGGCATTGGATCGCATCACTCGCTGGTATGGTATGGAACAGACGTTGTCTTATGGGACAGGTGTGCGAACGGACGGGACAATCGATGCACTGCTCACATGAGTCGAACAGTTTGTGCCACAAATATTGGTGAATACACTCTCTTGTATATTATCGGCGACCGGTTTATTAGAACAGGTAATCGTCGCACAAGAAGTTCGTTACTAAATCGTCTCACTTATAGTGAACGCACTGGCGAGAGGACCGGTATATTTGGTGGCGAAGCGCTAGCACATAAAAAATGTCTAGCTCAAACTCTAGCCACCTGTAATCAGAGGTGATTGGTCGGGGAGACTGCTCGGCACGTAATTGTGGTTCCCGTTTTGGCGATGGAGTGTCAGTGGCAGTGGTGAGGCCGGTCGGCGAGGGCTGTGGCCAAGTGGGCCACTACTGCGCTCACTACTACTTTCATACGGCGTGAGTGGAAAACCCAGTCCAGGCCAGCAAACGGTGCATCGGATGGGAACCGGTCGTGTGTGTGTGTGTGTGCTGTGCGCTCGGTATCTAGCTCAAATAGGTGGCCACCATTCATCTCACACTCTTGCATGTTCCAAAATTAGGTCTGTGCACTTTTAGCTGAGCCCCAAAGAACTATAGCTCTGGGCATAGAGCTATGCGTTTAGTGTTATGTGTGGCTGTCTATGGCATCGAAACGTGATGTGCGCTCCGGCACTGCCAGTTGCAGAGGCAGAGGAACAGCCAATTACTGGAACATTGTATATAACATAGATTTTTCGGCTCAATATTTATTGCCCACTAATATATCGAAGTCAGTGATCGGGCAAAGAGCCGGCCATTGAGTACACGACCAGTCCGTACAGACACTGACTTACATAACTTGGCAGTGATTAGGTGTGCGCTCGCACTGCACACACGTCTTGACCAACATTTCAATATTCATTAGCCCATCGCACGGCTGATGCATACCATCCACGCCAGTCCGCACTCTTTTACAACTAGGATCTAGATCACTCGCCAGCACATAAACAATTAACATTCAGACACATTTAGTGCCAACACATGTCTGCTCTATCTAACAATTTATTTATCTGATTCTTGTCTTGGTTTCGGCACAACGTCTTCAGACACTCAACTCTTTGGGCCACTGATGGCAGCGACGGGTCAGCCATCGCTGGGTCACAATGGGTCAAACAGTCAACCTAGCAAGGTGATCATGGCAAAATATTATAATTATAGCCCCAAAAATGCCGTTATCAAGTATCTAGATCAAATTATAACTGGATAATTGTCGTTATTATTACCCGTGAGGGCATTAATCGATAAGAACCGAGCGGTAATAATCGGACTCTAAAGTGAATTCTTGTTATCAATTGTGTTAAAAACGTCTAAATTGAGTTAAAACGAGTTGTTATTTGTCATAGTTTCGGGTGAAACAGAAAAATATTTTAAGCATTTATGTCACGACTAATAAAATGTTGTCATAAATTGGTAACATTTAACCCGGGCATTAAATTCCATAGCAACAGTTAGGCTAATCTAATTTGATTTTAATTAATAATGCTGTTATTTATTTTAAATCTAATTTATAACTCGGCTATAGTTCTGTTAAATAATGTTTTTCATTCGGCTAATTGATGGAACTAACTGTTATCACCAAGATCGAAATTCAATTAGGCGAACAGACGGATGTGTGTCTGTGACCTTGCGATGAATTCAGCTGAACGTATGGACACAATTGGATAGTATGTCACCAGTGATTGACAGCCAATCAGATATGATATTATCGGACCGTATTATCACAATTATCGACCTGTTATTAGCAAGGCAAGAACAGTTAGGATGCAGTAATTAGGCACCCAGACGACCACCAGCACACTGACAAACAGGATCCAATTTATTCGCTAGAAATCAGCAGAAAACAGATTTTTTAGTTGAAATAGTTTTGTGTTCCGAGACTCGACTTTTTAATTGAGTGCTAAGAATAAGAAAAGATTTTTCTTGATTTTTACCGATTCTTTCGGAACGGAAAGAATTTTTGGTCATTTATAAGGATAAACGGATTTGTTGTTCTGGTTCAGTCTGGTTGTGCTCTCTTGCTGTGACTGAGCAAGGAGTTAAAAATTGATCGGTTCAGATATAGATTTACGATTAGATGACTTTTGCCGTTCGCTTTGTTCATTTTCTTCGGCAGCAAATGATTTCAATCTTTCTTCTCTGAATATGAATTTCATTCTCTTCTTTGTTGTTGTTATGCAGTTATCTCTTGCCTTCAATTATTCGCCGAAATACTTATATTTACTTTGAATTGAGAATTATTAATCTAAAATAAAAGTTGTTTCCCAATGAACTTCTGGGTCTCTCTCTCTCTCTCTCTCTCTCTCTCTCTCTCGCACTTCAATCCTGGTAATCGATTTTAATAGAAATATTTAGGATATGAATGACAACAACAAAAAATTGTATTAATTCTTAAAATTTATTTAGTATTTTATGCCCAAAAATACTGACGATTGAGAACATAATTAATGACTAAATGTGTGCGCAAAACGATAATCCTGCTGAAGTTGAAAACGATCTTGCATACCGAACATTGTATGCTAGGTTGTCTCTGTTTGTGTGTGTGTTTTCTCTCTCTTACGTGTGCATACACTTACGCCGTACATACAATTTGTTCTTATTTTTAACATACAATTGAAAATAGAATTACTATTTATAGTTATCTTGCGATTCGACTGCGAATCTTGAAGAGAAATTTAATGTCCAATAGCTTGCAGTCATGTTTTCATTTCGTCTGCAGACGTATTGAGACCTTTTCAGGAGTCGATCGATTTGAGTCATTGGATTGTTGGCCGAAGCAGTAGAGCCGGTCAGACATCAGCCGTGAGATGACATAACCCAATAAATAAATTCGCGAATTTCTCTCCACCAATATTTTGAGAGCCCTTTCGCCTCATCGAAAGACAAGACACTTCTTATCTATGAACTAATAATTTCATTGCAGAGAAGAGAGAAGAAAAAAATTCCTCAAAAATTCACGATTTATTTATAGACTACTATCCGTATTATCCGGTTTTGTTATTTAGATTATTGCTTACAAATCAATTGAATGCCAAATGAAATGTTTGGCTCAGTTTAGCACTTGGTTTAGCATTTGGTCGACAATCACAGCGGACACACAAATCACTCAAATTGGTAATTAACAAGCAAATTGTATACCAGATCAATATTTCCTAACAGATCACGCCTTATAGGTGATCTAGTAAAGTCATACCGGCATCTAATTAGACGTATATGACTGTCAAACTATGCCAGGTCAAATGCAAAAGTACAATATCATGTATAATATCATTTATTTTTACATTTATCAATGATTTACATTATCTGATCGCAATATAAATGCTAAAAAGCAGCTTGTTGCTAATTGTGTGCTTACTTATCAGTAGGTTGACGAACAGTGGGTCGATCGGACGCAACGATAATTTTAGACATTATATGAAATCTGTTGACAATTATTATGTATTTTATGTATTTAATACAAAACAAGATTTGTTTTCAGACGTTTTTATCAAAAAAAAAATGAATTCGTTTTTCTAAACTTTAACTTTATTTAATAAACAAGTTGCTATTTGAACAGTGCTTTTAGACTATGTCCGCGATAAACATGTTATTTTATAATTAGAATTCAGTAGTTATATGTAATTTTTTCCCATCAGTGTAAACATCGCAACCAATTAGTCAGTAATCTATGTAAGACAATCAGTACGTTATTGATAGTGACAGTGATTGCAGTGAGAAAATTATCATGATAAACATTTTTTATGTTCTAATTATCTAGCTAAGATATGCTATATGCAAAAGCCTACTATCTCAGATCCACATTCTTCTCATTGCTCTTATCTATTATACTGTAATATATCTAAAAATAAACAAGATAAAATAGAAAAGAGAAGACAAAATAAAAGTGGAAATACGTAGTCATGAAAGTAGTGGTCCGACACACACACATACACCCCGAAGATGTACCCTATTTTAGGCCCTATTTTCCATACCAATAGCTTAATAGTCATTAACATAATAATAGAGTACAAACACAACAAATCCATTAATAAATTAATGATTCGCTTCCTTGATCACAAGAATTGTGTACTAAAAATAATTGAATAGCTAATTGTAAAACAAATAATTATCACGACTTTTCAATTCAAGCCATCCGTCGGTGCACTCTGTTTAGCCTCAATCAGGCCTCTGGTCATCGCTGACCCGATGGCCACACTTTGCATTCCATCATGCTCATTTGGAATGCCAGTGCTTTTTGTTTCTTGCTTATTTTTCTGGATAACTCTTGGCATTTCATGTTATAATTGCAACGATTCTAACGAATAACATTCATTAGAGACTAAATATTCCGTAAAACAGCCCAAGCAATGCAAGCGGTGGGCAATAGTCGCGATATAACGGTATTTTAATTATATAGACAAAAAATGTATCTAGAAAACAGAAAATTAGATTATGAAAATTAAATATAATCCAGGAACTGAAACGGTAAGTCCAAAAGTGATCATTTATCAAATCAAAATATAGAATCTAAACAAGAAAAACAAAAACCGAAAATTGTTTTCTAACACTCATAACTTCAGACAATTATAATCAGTTTATACTATTTTATTTATATACCTGGTTGATTCGTCACGAACCAAGTGTGTTCACACACAACACATACCGTTTTGATCCTATTATTTGCTTTTGATTTTATTTTTATCGTTCAATCGATTAATAAATATAAAAAATGTATTTCTTCTCTAATATACTGTTTTCCGACTGTTTATGGTTTCGGGCGATAAACACATGGAAAAGGTGTTTGACTTGTGGTGTCATTTGTGTGGTCTTTCTCTTTCACTGAAGACATGGAACAGTTTTCTTACCGGAATCTATCAAATGCTTAATTACGTGAGTGACGGAAACGGACCGCCAGTTCATTGTCTTGGACTGCATATCAACGAACTGGATCATTGAGTCGGATGTTACTGATCTAGATGACAGACCAAGATTGCCATCGTTCGGGTTAAACATCCAGATTGTTATCACTCGAATAAATCGTAAAACCGTTTCTGAATATAATAATTAATAACCGATTTTCGAGTTTGGCTTAAATGGAATAAAAGTCTTGTTTCTTATTATTGTCTTTTCGAGTGAATAATTGTTTTTAGAATTTCTTTAATAATAGTTTCACAAAAAAATATAATTCGATTTCTTATCAATGGATTGTATAATCCATTTGAAAGAGAGGTCTTGTCGTTTCAGAGCCTTTTCTGTGACCGATATTTGTCGGCTTTGAATAACAAAATTATAAACCGATTTCGTCGATGACTTCAATTCACATCTCAGAGATTACACAGTATTTGACTGTACTTTAAATAAAACTCTTGGTTTCTCTTATTCTATATTTTGCAGATATGTTTAATAAAATTCGTCACTAGTTCTCAAAATAAGTGTTATTACAGTTGAAGCAAAATAAGAAAGATAAAAGTGTTTTATACATCATATGAGAGCGTAAACTGAAAATCTATTTTTCACTTTGAATATCAAATTAATTTTTATGTTATGTTTCGCAGAATCGTTCGAAACGTTAATCACCTGTTCGTTAGGCAAATGTTTAATCCGTTTTTTATTGCCAAGAGATCCTCAAAATATCCCTCATTTAATAGCTTATCTCTAATTTATTCTGTCGAACAAAAAGCAACTTGTTCATCAAAATATAGCATTTAACTTTCTTGATTGTACACAAATAAGCCAGTAAAATGTGTAAGCATGTAAATTTAGATATTTTTCGCTACATATTTGACCTGACTGTGTAATAAAGTACACATTTAGATAAAAGTGATCCTGGTCCTGGTTCTGGCGCCACTTTTATCAGACCGTCAGGTGATCTAAACCGGACGCAATCCCAATTCGAACTGCAAAAACGTATTACCAAAAAAGTCCAGAAACCAATTGACCGACAACTGGATTCAGAAAAACGTCCGTAAAAGTGAAAAATAGTTGTAATCCTGGTTGTGAACCAGTGCTCCATCGGTGTTGACTTATCAGCTAAATTAAGTTGAGGCCTTCGTCGTGTGATGAGACCTCAGGTGAGTGTGCAAGATGTCCTTTGATTGGGTCGATTGACCGATTGTTCAAAATGAATGGACACAAGACAATTGAATTCAAACTTTTATTTAAAAAGCCCTGAGACTATGGTCAGAGCACAGAGTGGGCAAAAGGGGTCTCCAGTGAGTGTTGACTGAAAGGTGACAAGAAGTGTCGAGAGAGAGGAGACAAAGACCGCGCACTGCCTTTTATAGGTCAGTGGTCAGTGAGGAACAGGAAAGAGTTGAGGGAGGAGACGAAGGGAGAGCCAATAAGGGCTCAACTCCCCCGGCGGGAAAGCCGCTGTTATGCGGGTGAGAAAGACTGAGTGGAGGAAAGTCTTTGATGTTCCGGTCCATGTACGGCACGAGTCGTGAAGAGTGGGCTTCGAATGAACGGATGAGCTGCCGTGTGTTGAAGTCGAGTTGTTCCACCAAGAAGGTGTCTTCACCTCGCTTTCGGATGACACGACATGGAGCCCAGAAGAGAATGTGGAGTTTGTTGGCGCGTTCGAGATGGTTGTCTGGTAGACGATAACGGACCAGATCGCCAACATTGAAGTTTTGAGTGACCGCATTCTCGTCATTGTGTTCTTTGCGGCGAAGTTGTTGTTGACGAGAACGCTCTGTTGCCAGTTGACGGGCTTCGTCCAGCGGCAGTGAATCGGCTGAACATTGGCGTTGACCAGTTTGCAAGAATTTTGGAGTGAAACCGGTGCTTGAGCATGGCATTTCGTTGATGTTTTTGGTCACGACAGGGAGAAGTTTTGGCCAACGGGTGTTTGGATGATCGCGAAGTGTCGCTCGGAGTCCGATGACAATTCGTTGGTTCATCCGCTCTGTCACAC
>JAQGBE010001432.1:0-11161 GCA_034698225.1 Scheloribates latipes | reverse complement strand
ACGGCTGTGTTGTCCAGTGAGACCACAGTCGAGCCGCGACCAACAACCGCGACTCAAACTCTAGTAAGGCCAGCCCCAGCGCTGACCTTACACAACAAAGCATTCACTTGTAATTAACGTGAAAATCTAGCTTGATTCTCTTTTCTAGTGAAAAACGCAATGATCATGTTACTATCTATACAGCGGACACATCAAACAGGTGATCAATGTCATATTTGTCACTACTGTCAAGATAGTGTGGCCCATCCAATCCGGCCATAGCCAAGATAAACCGACATTTTAGAGTTCTAAGTTCCAAAGTTCCAGGACTTGTGTGAATGTAAGTAATTTTGAGTTTTATTATGTTTTTAGGCATAAAGTAGTTATAAATCATTTGGTTTCGAGTGATAATAGTTTCGTTCACTTAATTCACACTCAGATTAGACTGGATTTAGAAACGAAGCGAAACTATGGTCTGATATGCGGTTCGGCACCACTTGTGAAGAATTCCAATCGATATATCTTGGTGTGAAAACTAGGTAAATCCCCTGTGAATCACTCGGCCCTGATAGTGTTCGAGTGTAGACCTTGGCAACGAGTGTCGAGCAGCCTTGGTCAACACCTTAAACTTGTTATGCCTATATACTATACGCTCACAATAGACTAGCTATTAATCAATTGCCAATTAACTATCGCATCGAAGGTAAGTCAGTCTTCATAGTGCTGTCAGTGCTGTCAGTGCTGTGTCTCTACACTGCCATCACTTGCCAACCAAACACACCAACACATACACAATCCATGGCTTTGCCTCGACACCAATCCCTGTACTTTATCGACCTGTGCTACTTACCAGAGCATGTTGATGCTCATCCTCATCTAAAATGTCATACTGTTCAAGATGTTTTCAATTATTCCAAGATTATCATTGGGTATTCCTTTTAAGCTTGAGTGACATTTGCAGACCTTTAATATTTACTGCTGTTATTACGTCATAAGTGCACGTCTGCTAGAGGTGGCACAAAAAGTACGCCCAAAAAGAGATGACAGGTCATTCAAAAAAATGTAGCTTGAACATCGGCAAATACAAAATAAAACTCTCGTACAAGAGGTTTGACTTTTTGTCATGTTGGTTACATAAAATCAAGCCAGCTAGGACAATTTTACAATTGGGAAAAATCAAGTTAAAAAGCCAATTGAAAATCGGCATCTAATTCAGATCAGAATGAATTATCTAGATTCTAATTAATTATCCAGCAAACTAGTTAATTCCAAGTTATAATGGTTCTGGTAAGATGAGCCCATCCATACAGATGGTTAATAGACAATAGACAATAATCAGGTGTTGTTGTTAACCGAGGGACAGGTGAGTCGCCAAACCGTACTCAGTCTCAGTCTCAGTGTCTGTCCAGAGGGAGTGCCTGTGAAGAGGCAGACCTGAGTGTGACGTCACTGGCAGTGGTAGTGCCAGAGGTGCTGATGGCGAGTCTATGCGAGAGCACAGCACAGGCAGACACAGCCAGAGCACACGAATAGTGTTGTAGTTTGTATGCAATTTCTACCTTTGCAGCTGTGAGTGCAGTGCAGTGCTGTGCGAGTGTGAGACCGATGTATGCAATTGTGAGCTCACGTATTCTGTCCAAACATCTGGAGTTCACTTAAGTTCAGTAGCAGTTCATTGCGAGAGAGGGAGAGAGAGATAGAGAGAGAGGATTGTTGTGCCGACACAACACTCACTCCACTCCAGTCCTGTGCAGTCTCTGCAGTCTCCACAGTCTCACAGCAAAGCTCTCTATCTATCCATTTAAAGGCCACCGATTGTCCTCACTGTTGGCCATCAGCTCTACGGACCAGACAGCGACTGACCGCTCCCGACACGACTCGACACGACTGGGCAGACACTCGACTCTTCGGTTGATGCGCTGCAGCTGTGGTGAGGTGTGCGGTGTTGGCCAACCTGTGCCATCGACACCCATCACAGCCATCCACACGAGTGGGAGCACTGTTCGCCACCACTTCCCATCGGTGACATTGATCACCGCCAGAGGTGAAGGCCCTTCGCATGCTGTGGCGGAAGACTCCTGCAGTCAGTGATCACTACTCCCTTACGCCGAACCGAACCTCAACTCAAGTGATATTCGCCAACCGAACTCAAGTCCCGACAATGAGCGCCTCCGACCATCCGATATGTGATAGCCGACCGACCGGCCCGACCGAGTCTGTGATGCTGACCAAAGACAAGGCAGAGCTGGCGCTGAACGACGATGAGCTGCCGGTGTGCCGGATATGTCACTGCAGTGACGAGTCCGAGATCATCACAATGGTGGCCACCGACCAGACTGGCCAGGGCTCGGACATCTCGGAAGTGGGGGTGTGTCCGGCGACAGCGCCCACCAGTTCACTGATCACTCCGTGCTTCTGCTCGGGTTCGCTCCGGTATGTCCACCACTACTGCCTTCAGCAATGGATCCGTTCCTCGAATCACAAATACTGTGAATTATGTAAATATCACTTCAAGCTTACCGTCAAAAGCAAACCATTGCATAAAGTAAGTGATAATTAGCCCCTTGGTAACTGACCACTGTCTCCCTTGTCAACCCCTGTCAACCCATTGTCCTCTCGTCAAACTCGTCTAACAGGCAATTATGCCATTAAACAATGTTTAATGTTTAATTTAAACATGCTAGTTTTTCCTGTATGACAAAGCCTAGGTCTTTCTTCCCGTTACCCGGTTGTAGTGGAAGTTATTTTTGGAATAACCGATTTCATAGTAATTTCGAGAGAAACGGACAAAATTAGCATAACTCATTATCACCAGGATAATTTCGGTGCCTCAATATGCAGATTAGGTGTGAGCTCTAATGTCTATGAGTGTTCAGGTCTAGTGAACAAGATAATGTGGAATATCTATTAGCATAATAAGATTTTTAGCTGTAATAGACGTGCAATCAGAGTATTAATAATTAAGTGTGGCCACCAACTGGCACATAACCCATTACGAGTGAGCTAGCTAGTTTATCGACTATTCAGACAAGTCATACAATTGATAATTAACCTTGCTCGTGACGCCTGGCAAGTGTTGGCCACTGAGTGGTGTTGGGTTCGGTAGCGCACGGCAACACCACCACCACTAAGCCAGAGATGACCTCATCTCAAATTAGAATTAATTCCATTGTTTGTATTTACTGTTCTGGGAAATCGAGACATGATTTTGAACCCATAGACCAGTTCTTATCTCTCGAGTGCCTGAGTTCCAGAACCGGAATAATACCTCTCCTTTCCTGAAATGGTAATGTGATTATCGATGTGTTCCGTGACTGACATTGAGCTCCGATGCCATCTAAACGACCCGTTCGGCGGTGGCTGTACGGGTATAGCCGTGTCTGTCACTCGGCTATACCCGTATTGACGGTCCGTGTATTGCATCGTTTAGATAGAGATGATTCGAACATTACCGAACATTAATAGCGACAATTTTCTAGTAGATCAGTCGGAGCACATTAGCTTGCACATTACCGTCAATCACCAGGATGTGTACCCATCTTAACTAGAGTCTAGTAGATCACCGTGAATGTCTTAATTTGTTTGCCAGACGAGTCGACCACTAATTAACTCGATTTACATCTAATTTTCGGCCAACAGTGGGAATCGCTTGACATGAGTGGAAGCGAACGGCGAAAACTGGTCTGCAATTTGGTATTCAACATGATATCCATGTTCTGTGTCTTTTGGTCCATATATGTGCTCATCGAGAGGGCCACAGTGGAGGCCCGCTACGGAATGCTGGACTGGCCCTTCTGGACCAAGATGCTGGTATGCTACCTTGCTCACTATGCTAACTCTGCCTCTATGTATGCGACCTTGCACCAACACCACCAGCTTGGTTGACATGCTAAACATGCTGGCTGTCATGTAGACTGTGCCGGTAATGACTGTGCAATACCGATGTGACACTCGATTGACAAAAGCAGATACCGATGTAGTCATTGTGTGCCAGTTGTCTGCCCTCCCCTTCCGATGGTGTGCGAGACCGTCGATAATGAAACTAATGGCAAAACATTATCCTCTTTGGGCTATCGATTCGTTTGATTGTGTGTTTCCATTAACTTCTTTTTGTGGCTCTCGTTTGCGCCCATTATTCAAACGCAAACATAAATTATTGTTTCGCTATTATCTCAAACAACACACACAACACAACAACACACAACACACGACGAGTGCTGCGAATGTGTCCGCAAATGTTGTATTTTACTGGACATTATTTCCCGGAATCATTCGGAATCACGTTTTGTTTGCGGAAAAACGATAGGAAAATAGGAAAATCTAATCACTTTATCACACAATTTATAACTATCTTATTTAGAGTCTATTAAATTGGGTTTATATTCTATATCCATTCTAATACTGGCAAATCAGGTGATAATAAAACCTAGCTGACACGTGTACAATGAGCAAGAAGTTCTTGAAGAAGTTTTAGTGCAATATCGTTAAAATTTAAGACCCTTTGAAATCACTTAAGATTCTTAACATAAGAGGATAATTGAATTTTGAGTTTTCGAATTTGGCAAACAAACCAAAACAGAGCCCGAAGTTTGCCTGACATTCATCCACTGCCAGCACTCGACTGTCGGTCCCTTCCATTGTGCTATCGATCTGTTCGGAGAAGTACTGCACGCGAGACCTGACGTCGGCTCCGGTATTGAGGCCTAAAAGCGAAACTCAATTGTCATTGATTAGTGATTAGTGGCCACAATTAATTGAGTGCCGATGCAGCGATGATGATCTAGCTCATTTGGCACCGATTTTCCTCGTTATTCAGCCCACTGTCCCCATTATATCACGTTATTATTTAGTACATTAATTATTATTATAAGCTCTGAATCGTCTGCTAATTAATTAATAATAAGCCGGTTCTGTGTTGTCTCCCAAACACAGGGATGGCCAACAGTGGGCACAATCAGGCAGGCGCTCTTGCCAAGTGCCCAGATTAGATAAGATAATAGTGGGTTGCTCAAAATAATATTTATATATTGTGAATAAATATTTACTTCCAATATGAGATTAACACTAAATGATCTAGCTACTGTTTCACTTTCATCAGATAAGTTCCTGGTTATTATGTGAACTTGTCGAGCATAAGAAGGTTAAGTAAGTTAGATTGTCTTTAACGCTTCATAATTGAGTTAACAAGCCCAATTAACAAGCCCAATTCAGTATGTGCCTTGTGTTTCACCCTCTGTGCCCATCCTTGGCCTCAGTGTTATTGTTTTAAGTTATTCTAAACCTTATTCTTGTGTTTCGTGCGGCCATTGATTGACACAAACCGACAGTTTGTGTTTCACTTCTATAGACAACACAATTATCGCATAACAACAACAAAAGAATATTCCATAGAATATGACAATCGATGCCAACCGAGAAGCGAAATCGTTAACCTGTGCCGGCATTCCCTGTGCCAATCGATCTTGCTCACTTATGTCATTGTTCCTTGTTGGCAGTCCCAACGGCATTCTGTCCGATTACCAAGAACCAATAATCATTTTCTTATAGATTAGATTTGGCCAAACTTGGCATTAAGTGTTGCTAAAGTGTATGTAATTTTATCAAAACCTGATAAGTTGTCAAAAGTTTTTACCAAATTTAATTATAGCCTTGCTCTCTAAGATTGTATAATACATAATTGTAGTGCTCGATAGCCTCGATCCACATATTGAGTACTTGAAGTGTTGGATAAGAGATGAGACGTGTTTTAAATCAAATAGCAGGCAGAAGTGACCATGCTCACTCCTGGATTGGATTGGTTATTTGATATTCATGTGGTGGTTCATGTCATCCATGTCAATTCCAGACCGATTGTACCGAACAGTTTAATAAATAATTTATTTGCCAGGAATATGTGTTGTCAAAATGTGACATGCTCATATTGGAAATATTTTACATTCTACTGATTTTATGAACATTTATGAACACAACGCGAGAGAGAGAGAGAGAGAGAGAGAGAGCTATTGTAAAATCGATATCTAATCTAAACTATTACACAATTACTCGAATAATCCGTGCATTGAGTCAATGAAATATAATTTTAATACATTTGTTCGCAAAACTGGTATATTTTGGTTATAATAGCGTCACTTCCATTGAAGTCATTCATATGTTTTGCACTCAAGTAGTGATTAATTTTTTTTCAAAAAATCTGTTTTTTAATGCAGAGATGATTAGTGAAGAATTTCGACACAATATCCCACGCTTTCAAACAATTTAAGTCTGATTTCAAGTTCATTCGCAAATATTATAATACCATCATGGTCGTTTGCATTTTGAATTCAATTATCTCTTGGCAAAACAAAGAGCAATTTCTGTTTAGTGTTCGTTCAGAAAATTCAATTTACAGGCTTTGTCAGACAAATTGAATTACAAATGAGCATGGTGATAAGTTAGTCTAATAAATTGTTTATATACCGTTGAACTTTCCGAGAGAAAAAAATCAATACTCAATTTATACTTGATAAAAAATACTAATAAATGCTGTTTTCGACGACGGAATTTCATGTCGATAAACATCAGGCAATATGTTGTGTCGGAACTTGATATTTGAAAATATGATTCGTTATAAAAATGTGATTTTCATAAGGATTTGCACGAAATTATATATTTTACTTGAATATTCAAACACTTATAAAAATATGGTGTTTAGCAAGAAATGATTCACTTCACGAAAAAAGACAACTCTAGGATCAATTTCCTACATTAAACTTGCTAGATCATTAACTTGACGAACAAATTCCATACCAAAAATCGTGCGGTCATTAGTGATTTTCCACTGCCTAACGAGCGAGGATTGTATTGTCGAAATTGTATCTAGATTCAAGCTAACTTGGCCAATATAATTGCCCATGATTCCTATATAAAGACTCCTTTTAACTGTGAGTTCACATAATTTATGCCTTTATTAGAGCAGATGTTAAACAAGTTTAATGAATGTTATAGCAAATTATTGCCCGAATCGCAGCTACAAAATGGTGGCAATTGTGGTGGTATTATCATGGTGAATCAGTGGACATAAATCAGGCTCTATCGGCGATAAACAATGTTTGTGACAAGATAATTTTGGTACAGCATATAGCGGTATAGCAAATCGATTGGTGTGTGTCGTAGATCACGACAACTAATGGACTGTCGACTCGATTCCGACTCATTTCGTCATTTTTGCCGCTCATTAACCAAATTGAACGCAATCTTGACTTACATTTAGCACAAGAACTGACGAGAAAACTATCGTTGAATGAGTCTGGTCTGAAAACGGAATAAGCCTTAACTCTCCCATTAATCTAATTAATTTAATTGAGTAATGCATTCGAACTTTCGCTTGCTTTTCATAATTATCAAGAAATAGAAATCCAAACTAAAGGACAAAACATTTGACATTAGAATGTGATTAGCGATGCATAATCGATATCTCCGGTTGGTGCGAGCCATATGAGCTAGGTGCTAGTGGCCAGACAGTGCGGTGCAATGCACCTTGCTCATCTAATAACTGGTTGTGCAACCGTTCGATGTTCGACAAAAGAAGTGTTATTCAACTCATAAGTAGAAATAATTCGCTTTAAAATCGCAATTCAAAAACCAATGGCTTTTGTTTTCAGCCATTGATTTCAAACAATGAACCGCTGCTTAAGAACTGCTTTTCAGAAGAAGTAATTTGCGAACAAATAAAAAGAAATTGGATCCCAAGCGAACAGTACATGCCGAGTGTGATTGTCAATGTGCAATGTGCATGCTCATTGCTCATACAGCATAGCTCATAGCGCACGGATCACTGATCATTATCTCAACTTTTTTCTTCGCTCATTAAGAGCTTTGTCTATAATTGCAAATGAATTGCTTTTCACTGCAAATAAATGACCGCAAACTATGGCATACGTTATAAGCGAGTGATTCTAATTGTAATTAAGGGTTTGTCAAATTACAATCTAGCTCATACACTGTCCGCACGTGTAATCGCTTTCCCTTTTTTGAAAACCAGTGAACTTGATCAATGACAGAGTAGATAAATATCAAGGTTTATGTGCAATAATTGGTGTAATCGAGGCGTTGTCCTAACCCTTGACTACTTGCTGCTAACCCCCGGAAGAGCCTCTCATTTTAAGACCATTCCTAATACCCTGATATAAGCCAGCAATTGATTAATTCTATTGTTCTATTTGATGACCAGGTGGTGACCATCGGCTTCTTGGGCGGCACAATATTCCTGTTCGTTCAGCTGCGGCTGTATGTGTCGATCCTCGTGCGGTGGCGTCAATTCAATCGGATCATTATCATAGAGAACGCGCCGGCGAAGGACCTGAAGAACAGTCAACAGTCGATGACAACGAACAGTACCAGTATTTCGACCATAAGTAGCGGTCATCTCAACAAATAGACCGATCGCTCGCTCGACAAACAAACAGATCTGACACCAAATCGCTGGAACATCAATGATCCGAAACGATTGTCTATTAAACTTATATTTTGAGCCAATGTTTTTATAATTTACTGATTAACACATTTTTTTGTAATCAAAACAACAAAAAACTTATTTATTTTCTCTCTATTTTCATCCATTCGTCCGACGATTGAATGCATTTTCCGATCGATTGGTTGCCAATCAATCAGTTAGTTGTGTGTGTGATGTGTGAGGCAGGCATTCAGACAGTCGATCGCTATCTAGTCAATTGGCGGCAGTGACACCGATACCTAATTAAACTTGCTTATTTTGCTGTGAACCAAATCAGACTTATAATTATATACATATAAATCTCAACCAATAAGACGAATCAATCTATTCGACCAATCAATCGATCGAATTGTTTATTATTTCGACGATCTATCAGACGATTGAATATTGTATTTATATATAGCGAACGATAGACTCGAATACGAGACTAACGTTTCTATTATTTGCCAATAAATAAGATAATAAATATATCGACTTTTATCTTGATTCTAAATCATTGCATTGACCTTGTTACAGTCATTGTTGTTGTTTTGATTTTTTTGACGTGATATTTCAATTTTATTGTCAAATGTGTAACAAAAAACAGGTATTAATGACATGATATGAGACGACAAGTTTGTTGTCTTGTAGTAAACAATTCAGTAGAAAATTACTAATCATTTCTCTGTTTAGATCGTTGTTAACCTTCAACTGTCAGCTCCGATGATGTCTTAGTGTGCGACTGACCTCAACCTGAAGACAAAGACGAAGACAAGACAATTGCCAGCCTTTAGGAGGACCCGACAATCAAGAGGCTGAGTCGCTTCCACTGGACGTGCAAACAATAGCTGCATTCGAAGCCCGACTGCATTTTGCCGGCCTCTCCCACCCGGACGTGCAGTCTGTCCGAACTGATCCGGTCGTTAGCCTTCAGCAGTTCGATCACCGTTTCGGCCAAATCGGAGAACCGATTCCTCTGAGTTATGGCTGCTTTGGACGCCTCGATCATCAGCTCCTGGGTGTCGACACTCACCTGAAAGTTCTCGATTATTGAATAATTATCAAGGTCGTTTCTGGCCATTCGGATCAGAGTGGCCTCGATATCGAATCCTTCCGAGTTTGACACCTGGCTCTTGAAAATTCTGTTGTCGTCCTTAAAGGAGATTTCAGTAATTAATTGTAAATTATCAAGATAACAAGTACTCACGATAATTTTGTCGCACATATCAGCGAAGATCTGTTTCATCTGGCTCAGCTTCTCATTCTGGTCATCAACCATGAACTCAATCATCACATTCTTCTCTGCTTTCAACTTCTTATTCTCCTCATCCAAGAGATGAGTTTTGGCCAAAAGACTTTCGATGCAACTGTGAGCCGAAGAACTATTCTTCTCGCGCTTCAGACCACAGACCAGACATTGAACGCTAGGCCCGAACTCACAGTCAGTGATGTGTTTCTCCAACTCTCCGATCGGCACTTCTGCCGGACAGCCGTCCGATGAGAAGTTGCACTTAATTTTGAACGTTTCGATCAGATTCTTGAATGAGAGCGGCACTGATCGGAGACTGTCTTCGGTCAGAATCTTGCGGTCGTTAGGACAGGTGTTGTTGCGGTTGAGCCACCGGTGGATACACAGACGACAGTAGGACTGTTGACAGCATTCGGTGGCCACCGGGTTGTTGAGCACGCCGTGACATATGCCACAAATGAGTTCGTCGATCTGTTGCTGGCTGACACCCACTATTTGGTCTCGGTCATATCCTGCCATTGTGCTCGCTCTCGGTCTCTACCGTCGCATATCACACGATATCGAGGTATCGCTTATTTTTACTTCTCTTATCACACCTCTGATAAGAATTTTCCGCTACTTTTGAGTCATTCAGTTATCTCACAAGTGTTACAATAATTTGTTATAATTTATTAAACTGCACTTGGAAGAATTTCTTACCCGATTGTCCAAGTTTAGTTTGGCCCAGACTTCGGTATTGTTGGAGACTTTCAGAGACTAACCGCCTCTTTCATCGGCAACTGTTTCACGAGTGATGTGAAACTTCTTTTCCGTCGGGTATGAATCAGACAGAGGAAAGCGGACACAGACTTTGGCCGACATATGATACTCAGTGGTTATATAAACAAAATTTTTGTTATGTTGTGAGTTCTGTGATCGCACTTTACAAAACTTACTAGATGATCACTGAACTTTGACTTTAAGGCACACCTTGCATAAACAAGCTTGTTTCTCGGAATGAGCTCATTCCATGATCACTTCAGCCAGAGTCGGAACTCTGTATTTGCCTGGTATTATGTTTCGAAGGGCGAGTATGCACTGC
Source organism: Scheloribates latipes (assembly GCA_034698225.1). Taxonomy (NCBI): domain Eukaryota; kingdom Metazoa; phylum Arthropoda; class Arachnida; order Sarcoptiformes; family Scheloribatidae; genus Scheloribates; species Scheloribates pallidulus. The sequence continues at coordinate 382 of JAQGBE010001432.1, read as the reverse complement.
ATACTATGCAGTGGACTTTGGGTTAAGGGGGCGATTGGTCTTATGAGAAGAGTAATAAATCTAATTTAATGTTTAAACAGAATTTTTTTTTCAAATGAATTTCAATTATTTGTCTCAATACAGTTGTGACTCAGAATATTTTCTTTCTGTTAATAATTTTTTAGTCTAAAAATCATTTTCTAAATCGAAATATTTTCTGCGACAAAGTTAGCGCCGATTCGGTCGATGTTTTTGAGCGACAATTGAACTCCAAATTTAGATTCAGTTCTCAGACCAAAAGTGTATCGCATTCTCAACTAAGCAGTAATTATTGGCTAATGTTTGAGGAAATGCCGAATTATTTTTCGAGACAACACTTCCTTTCACTTCAATATCTAAACTA
>JAQGBE010001431.1:0-11166 GCA_034698225.1 Scheloribates latipes | reverse complement strand
ACGAAATCGCAGAAATCGGAACCGTTTTACTCTTCAGCTCTTCTAACTTGTCTTCGGGCACCCATTCGTCTGGCAGTCTATGGTTATAAGAGACGGCATTAGAGTGACAGACAAACACTGCAATCAGATCTGTCTCAACAGAGAGACGTTCAACAGATCTTCGTCTGTGCTTTAGGTCCACTTACATGTCGTTCGGCTCCCATTGCAAGAGTACATTCACTTCTCCTTTGGATGTCTGGCGACGAGCGATGACCTGAAAGCCGATCCAAACCATTAGCACTTGATTTAATTGATTTATTGCTTGTCATTATTATTAATAACTATTCAATAGTTTTCAATGCGAATCATGTGATTCACGCACACAGAGAGAGACCAAGAGTGTGGGCCACAAGCGTTAAGCACAATAATCGATTGGATAATTAGCCACAAAATAGATTCAAATCTATGATTTATATCCAGTTCTTAGACACGAATCAATGGTACGAATGGAATAGTAATTGCATTGCATTTGAAAAACAAATAACACCTAAATAGTGATTAAAGGCATCGAATTCCGGTGAATGAATGCGAAAGGAAATTGCATTTTAAGGGCATATAAGGAGATGTTTATGCGATTGTCTCTATTTATTTATTCCCAGTGTGGGCCACATATTTCCCAGTGTTTGCCAATTCATACAAATATTTACAGCCATTGACTAAACACTTTTCTACTAGACTATTGCCAACAGTAATAAACAGCGTTGGCCTCTCAGCCTCTGGCATACGATGCGATCACCAGTGGAGACAAATGGCCGGCACAGGCAGTGCTGGCCCTCCACCAGAAGAAGTGATTGTCCTATCGATGCATTTTTATGATAGGATAGGCCTCTCTATGAGCTATTAGAGGGTAGAGAGCGAACCCCTCAGGAAATGTTGGCGAGACTGATGTGAGCCGCTCTGGCATTAGGCTGATAGGCACCAGTGCGGGCACAACACACACACACACGACAACAATGGAGAGGCCACCGATTGAGCACCGGCTCTCTCCCATCAATACCAAGGAGAGACAGGGAGAGAGAGAGAGTGCGAGAGACGGACCAAAAGGACCAAAAAACGCTGCAAAACGCCAAACGACTGGCCTTTAAAACGAGTCCTCCTCTCCGACTGCACTCCACTCCGGGTCTCTCTCCGACTATACACTAAGCACTCCATTGCGACAAAAATGCTCTTTAAATGTAAATCGCATTTAATGTTAAAATTCCCATAAAATACTAGAATTCTCAGTGTGAGAGAGAGACGGCTAACCCTTTCTTGAGGTTAAATCAGAGAAGAATTTTCTATCAATAAAAACTAAGAATAAATGAGAAATTCTCGAGAGAGAGACCAAAGAGAAGAGGCGAGAGATAGCGGAGCAGAAAATGGATGAAATGTGCAAATGATGTGAACGTGAATTGCACTCCAATCGACAAATCGCGAGCCATTTCACACATTAGAAGCGGACTCTTCTTCACGCGAATTGTCTCTAATCTTAGGCCTCAATGCCAGTGCCCAGCGCTTAGGCAGACTGGCCTTTATGCAGATCAGGGTCAGAGAGTGCAGCTCCTAATTAGTGTCACTTACTTTGCTCTGGAATGTGATTGTGGACGCGTTGCCGCAGATGTCGAGCCCAGTCCTGTCGCTCAACTGGAGCAGACCGTACCGGAGCTGTTCCATAACGCGCTCGTCGAAGAAGTCCTCGCTACTTTTAACTGATGAACACAAATAGGAGAAGAGATCAGTGGACTGGAGACTAGACTTAGACAAGACATCATTTACCATAAAAACACTTTCGTCTGACTTTTTGAGTCGATTTCTTCCGTTTGAGTATTTTGTTTGGCGTTCCGTTGGCGCACAGCTGGTGGTGACCACTGGCCGAGCCCTCGGACCTGACCGCTGAGATGGTGGCCCGCGATGTCTGCCGCAGATGCAGTTCGAATGGACTCAATCCCGACGGACACAAGTTATCACAACAAGAAGTAGTCAGCAGTGTGTCTGTGGAACAGTTGCTGAAGTTCGAGCACATGCTAGAGTCCTGTGTCGGCTTGAAGTGCGAGTTCACGTGCCGTTCGAGCGCCGACTGCACTTTGAACCGCTGGCCACAGCCCTCGACGATACACTTGAACGGTCGCGGGCCGGAGTGCTGTTCGAGCACATGCCGCTCCAACCAGTTCCGCGAGAGGGAGGCCTTGCCGTACACTTTGCAGCCCTCCCACAGACAGACATACTGTTGGCTCGAGTCCTGCTTCTTCACCGATAATGAACACTGTTCTGGCGGCTGTTGGCCACTAGTCTTGGTCCGGTTCCTGTCGGCCCAGTTGTGCTTCTGCTGCTGGTAGGGCTGCAGCTCGACGTGGATCTCGCGAATGTGGTCGACCAGGTCGTCTTTGGTGCCGGGCCAGTCGCAATTGGTCCACTTGCAGAAGAAGTTGCTATCACTGGCTGCGGTGGTATCACTTGCGGACACTTTGAGACACTTGTAGTTAACCTCTTTGAACACAGAGTTAATCGTTGGCCGGAAACTGACTGAACCGTTGTCTGACTCGTGCGACTCGTGACCGCTGCTGGTCTGTCCGCTGTCCGACTTGGCACTGGCCGTCGCGCCGAACGAGGCCTTGAATGTGGGCGAACAGTATTCTTGGGCAGTGTGTTGCAGTGGTTCGCCAGTCTTGTGGTCAGTCGGCTGGTCGTACTGCAGACAACAGTTGTTGACCACCATCTGGTGCAGTGATGTCACGGCAGTCACTGTCTCGCTCTCATTGACCGCACAGTCAATCACCACTTCGGTCTCGATCTCTTCCAGCACTTCGTCCAACTCGTGCTCCACGTCGTCGATGAGCGTGTGATCGCTGAGCAGCTCTTTACCAAAGCCCGAGTCCTCGCTGGCCGGCCGCGACTCCTTGCTGGACGCGTCCGAGATGGGCGAGTCGGGCGCCGGATCCTCCGACAGGTTGTCCACATCGGACACACAGCCCGAAGATGTGGAACACGAGTCACCGCTGAGCGACATCAGCACTGGATCTGCTGCGGGCCGGACGACACTACACGTGAGACATGTCTTCGACGCTATCGGCGGACATCACCACAAACAGAGAGACACAAAGCGCTGGCAAACACTCTGTCAGGTCCTTCACACACAGCACTCGCACAACACAGCCCTCTCTCCGTCTGTCCACTGCACACCAATCACGTCCGCCCTTTGGCCCCTTTCCTCGGCTCGGCTATGCTAAGTGAGTGCACTGTCAGTGGACGTCATTGATGGCCTGTGAGGAGAGGCAGAGGTCGTTCAGCGGTGAGCGCACACTCCCCGCACAGTTCACTCCCTTTCAGTGGCGTTCATTGATTTGACGGATTGGTCGCTATGGAGAGGCAAACAGTTTAAATCGCATTCACTTTCATCACGTCCGCAAACAAGCGGATCACTGCCGCGATAGAACCAGACATCTAACGCCACGAATTAGTACTTTACTATACATAAGGCAGTAGATTGTATGAGCGATCCCTATCGTGGACAAAAGGGTCTAATTATAGCTGAATTGTTTAGGCCAAAAATAAACCTATAATTAAATGTCCCGACGCTTAACATAATGAACGTACGGATATTTGCAAGTTTCAAAAGTTCCTCAACCAAGCTAATTGTGCTTCATATGATTTTATTAACTCGCTAATTTTGCAATGATATAGCAATCAGAATGAATGTTAGCAATCAGAATGAATATCACCTTGAACAAAATTTAGAACAACCAAGATAGAGACAAATAACAAGGTGAATAGACTGCCTTGTTCAATTCTAAAAGTAGAATCAATACACGACAAGCACAAGTTAATCATGTTATCTTGATATTTGTCCACAGAATTAAGTAGATAATGGACAGCAGAGAGCAGTGGTCATCACTACCCACACACCAATTAGCTGTTCCAGAGTTGATATCTCCAGACAAGTGGTGTGACAGTGATATCGGTCACCAGTGGTTTAAAAATTGATGTCAACTGATTGATGTCTACCACACATACTCTTTGCCACTAATGTCTTGCACTGAGACAAACACATCAAATATTTAACACCCGTTCCGGACCTCTCATTAGCTGAGATGTCAATTCCTCGAGCATTCAATTTGCTTTTGCGGCCGCGTCTTCAGCGGCGAAGACGTCCGACGCAAGTCCTGTCCACAGTCTCGCCTACTCTTAGCACTGACTGTCGATTGTTATAAAGATGTGAATTCGAAGCCAATTATCAATCGGAGGTCTGACGCCAACAGTGAATATACATTTCATATCGCGTTTCGCGATAATAATTATTCCGATTCTTATGTCTTCGCAATAATTATTCTGAGATTTTGCGACCGTTTCTACCGATTAGACAACAAAACGATATGAAACTGATTGGAAAGAATTTGATTCTGAATTCCAATTTGGTTTCATTTGTTTGGTGTCTTATAATGGCATTGTTCGTAATGACCAGTGCACTGGCGCTCAGTGACCAAGAGTCTAGTGATAGCAACTCGATTCTGAACGATGAACTAACACATTCCATACCTGTAAGTATTGTCTCTCTGATATTATTAACAAGATGAAATTATTCGAGGTCATTTTTGAGAACTGTACGTTGAATTATAATTAAATTGTAAAATTTATCACCATGAACATTTATAAAATAATAGACTACCTGACTAAATGGATCTTTTAATATGATTTTTTCAATTGTAATGGGTTAAACATAAGGAAAGCATCTAGGTTAATGTAAGGGAATAATACAAAATAGAATTTTTGGTGTTTACCAGGTGAAATACTATCTAAATTATCCCTGTTTAATCAAATTATCACTAATTCAAAAGTAAACTAATTATTGCTATCGAGCATAGAATTTGTTTTATTTGCTAACTTATGGTGAATATATTTTTTAGCATCTAGGAAATAACCTAGTAAAGAATCAAATTCTAATTTTTATACTAACAAAACCTGATCCAGGCAGTCTATCATTTTGTTTGACCCCAAAACTAGCTATTTTATTAGCTAGATTATCAGTGGTCAAGATAATAGGTGACAATTAATTTAATCAAGGAACTTTAATTAAGATATGGCGTAATCTTAGTTATCGCTAATGATTTACCATTGATTAATAAATCAAAAATTTGCTCAAAGAGTAACAAAAAAGTTAATTAAAACTCATTTGCATCGGAAAAATCTCATCTCGAACTGATTTTTCCTGAAAAAAGAGCAAGATATAATTTTCCATCTAATCAAAATGTATTCACAGTCTCATCGAAGTCAATGGCAGACAAGTCCACAGAGAGTGGCCTCGATCAGCTTGCACAATCAGCAGCCGCCAGCTAAACACTTGCTAACAAATGGCCGGTCAACAAACGACTGGCTCAGATTCTACAAGAGACAAAAGTACGTATTAGATCATTGCACGGTTAAATATGGATTCAACAAGATAGATATTGTCGATAAATAGTCTGCTCCTGGTAAAATTATCAAAGAGAAAATCAATAGCATGATTATTTTCGAGTACCAAGACAGTCAATCAGACAGAGCAGAGCATTATCATTGACATTTGGCCACAATAATCAGGGTCGAGGACAATAATCCGCCGCCTGGCTTCGTGGGCACTCGAGGAAGAAGGGATCCGTCGAAGACTGTGCGCGACTATAGTCTACTACTCAACGGCAGACGCTTTCCGGCCGACGCATACAAAACACTGAACGAAGTGTTGCCTCATCTCTGGCCACAAATCAAGGACCAGACAGAGCCGGTCACCGAAGAGCTGATGGCCGCCCGACTCTCATCAGACAAGAAGTCCGATAACATTGTCTATAAGGACGGCTTCCTCGGTGTTCGTGGCCGTTAACACCGACTCATTACCGATAATATTTTATTTTAATTTATTGTAAATTTTATTAATTGTTTTAAAAATAATTAATAATTTGTTGAAATCAATGACGAATAACGAGCGATAACTGTATAAATAATTGTCTGATATCTATTAGCACATGAATAAAGTTATCATGCAATGTCAACCAATGTCTACTGAGACTGTTCATAAATTAGCTAGCACAATTACAGTTACAATATTCAATATTCAGTATTATCCGCACAATTATCAACTAGCAAATATTTAATTGGCGAATATTATTGGGAATATTACTGTAGGATAAAAATTATTTAGCTTGCTTACTTTGATTGGCAGTGTTAATCTCGATCGAATAGATGTGGTAAGGTCACAAAAATAGCACCTTGCTGACTACACGGTTGGTTAGTTAATGAAGTCCAATAAATAGACGGATGAAACTTCAATTATTAAGATCGCGTTTATGGCTCGCATTAAACTTTTAGTTAGCCATTAAACGACTTTTAATTATTATAAACTGTGTTTTAATAATCAAAATCGTTAACTGGGATACTAATAATCAAAGTATAATAATAATAACGTTACGTAATCGTATCGATTAAAAATTTACCCAATGTTAGTGCCCAACTTATCAGGTTGGTTTTTCTGGCTAAAACACATTAAAAATTTATCTTGCCAATTGATTATTCAATAGGAAAGTCACTATTGATAATGGCGAATGTGCAAGGTCTTCTTTATTCCATATATAATTCAGTTATTTAAGAGTCAATTAAAAAAGCGACACTTAAATCGAGTTAATCTAATATAAGAAAATTATTTCGGGGCGAAAACAAATAATAAAACAAAGAAGAGCAACCAGGTCAAATTGTTATCGATACCAGGCTTTAGCTGACATTAATCTAGTTTCTTTTGATTTTGTTTTATCAAAATAATTCTATTTACGGTATATTTTAATATTAATTTGATTTGAAATTATCTGATTTCAATATAAATAATATAAGCATGGTGATTTCTATGGAAAAAAGCATCTACTGATAGAATAAGTTGATAAAAATTTCCTTAACAACAAAAATGTGCTTGCTTCCTCGAAGAATCGCCACAAATCCTCAATTTAAAAACCAAGTATCAAATTGTCGACAAATTAAACGACGGAAAAAATGATTTACAACTTTAATCCAATTAATATTAATAATAATAAATAAATAATTAAATTAAATCATGAAATTGAACGATAATATCATCAGAATTAATGTTCGTATAATCAGAACGGATTGTATTCTTGTTTCTCTTGGTGTTTGTGTTTGTCAACCACGACAGTCAGTCAGTGTCAGCCATGACCTCAAACCTGACGATCACTTGAGTTTAGCACACAATCCAAGAGTTAATTCAATTAACAGAAGAGATTTGTTTCAATCGAATCAAAGTCCGTCAATAATGTGTCGGACTTTCATTAGTATCCGACTAATTGTGTACGACTGGAGAGGACAGGGATGTGCAGGAGCTTGATTAACCTAGCAGAATAACCAAGAACAAGCTTGATAATTAACCGCATGATTAATCCGAATGCAATTTCAGCCCTTAATCCCACTCCTAATCCACAATTCACTCGACACTCCCTTCGAAATTAAAACACTCGGAATTAACACCCAATTGATTGTGCATTCCGTAGGCATTCAATAGCTATTTAAAGGCTTGAAAAAACTCGCCTTGATCATACAAAAGATAAACAAAAGAGAAGAAAACGGCGAAATCATTTCAATCTTAATCTAGTTTCAGATCTGAACAGACATTTATGGCAATAATGCAAAAGAAAAAGAACTCTTTGAAAGAGTATCAACAAAACCAAGGATGAGAATAGTCTTGGTTACTATGGCATAGGATGAGAGTGACGGGTCATTTACACCAATTAGACCAATGAATTTGCATCGACTGATGTTTTCGGTTCGTAAAGCGAAAGGCAATTATCGATAGCTCGCGAATAATGCTCCGAATATACCGGCATAAACAGTATAATCGGGGTATTTAATAGAGAATAGCTTTTATGGCAATTGATTTTCAGGTTTGTTCTGGCAATTAAAGTGCAAGAGATATGACATTTCCATACGTTTTTGTGCTTCTCTTCTTCGGTCCGAACTGTTCTGATGTCAAACCGATAACAACTGGTTTTAAGACAGAGTTAGAGACCACTCATAAAACACTTTCCATAAGATATCGTTAAAAACGAAAATAAAAGTTTTATTTTTACTCATTTTATTCCTCTCTTATTATTACTACTTTTACAACAAAAAATGTGAATAAATTAACCAAACATTTTAATAGCGGTATATAAGACGAGTGAAGACGAGGACAGAGATATTGTCTTCCAAGTTGTGACATGTCTTGTGTGGTGTAAGTCAGTTGTGGTGAAGACAAATGAGTTTGGCTTTAGTGACAAATCTCGTGGCAAATACTCGTCGAATATGAATCAGTTTGTGGTATTGTATTCATTCTTATATTGATACCAATTATTAAGATAATTATTGGAAATTAAATCCTGTTTCCTATGTTTTGCGATCATATTCGATAGATTAGATTTGAATATTGAATCGATTTTTAAATAAATTTTGTTAATTCATAGGTAAATATTGAGATAGGCTGGGAGCAAGTCATCAAGCTAATTATCGAGCTATTAAATCAATCAGATATTAAGTTTGATTGATTTGATTAGACTATTATTGCTTATGTAATCACTACAAATAATTACTAATCACTGGTTCAGTTATTATCGCAATTGATCATGCTAAATATCGGATACTAAACTAGCTAATATCATAACTAATCAGATTATGTAAACCGAAAATAACTAAATATTAAACTTCAATATTCAATCAGTTGTTGGCAGTGTTCGCAACAATACAGTCGGCGATCGGTGACCAATACGGCCAACGCTTGAGCGGCCAGACACTGACCGAGTCGGGCATTGACGACCGAATCGCCGCAATTCTCAACTCTGGCCAGAATGCGTTCGCCGGTGGCCAACAAGTGTTCAACAAGAGATCGGGAACAGTGACCAGTGGACAGAGCGGACAGAATGTGGTTCTCAGCTATCAGCGCTCTGTCCAGAGTTATGACGTGAAGAACTTACAAGAAGGCAATGGAGATGTGCCGGTATTCGAAGTGACATCCGATGAGACGCCAGTGGCCATCCTATTCAAGACCAAATCGCCGACCATTGACGTACAACAGCATCACATTCCAGGTAACAAACGTGACTTAACTTGCTTACACTTCAAATGGAAATGCATTTAAAATAGCGATAGAAATAAAACGAATTTCTAATTTAAAACCCATTTAAGACTAAAATCAGATAAATGTCGATTAAAAAGATGAAGAAAAGTGAACAAGAACAAAAACCAATCGATTATAGGCAGGGAGCTGCCCAAGCTTCTTTGGATTTTAGGCATATTTATCATTTAATTTAGTAAACTTGTTACTAATTTAGCTTAAATGTAGGTAAATCCGGTGTAACTTCATTTTTAATCCAATTTGAATAGCAGCTTGGTCCAATTTCGCGGACAGTGGCAGTCGGGCTGATGCCCTAACCTTGGGCATTCTTGTTTAGTACTTGATTTATAGGATAAATGCCGACAAATGTCAACCAATGACGAACTTGAGCTTTAATTTATTGCAATCTTCGCAACTAATTTAGTTAAACACTGGCAGCGAATCCGTCGCTTCTGTTTTGTTTATCTTTTTTTGAGAGACTAATTGATGGCTCAGTTATTAATTGATTTAATGATTGTAAATATTAAGCACTCAGAGCTCGAGGACATTAATCTGAATAAGTTATGTCTGAATCTAAGGAAAGCCGCCGGAAGTGGAGTCAACGCGAACCGAAGAAGAGCCGCAAAGACTGTTCCACGAAGTCTATCGACCGGTCATCCAAGAGCTTCGCGAAGTCATTCAGCCTTACCGTCGGTTCGTTCAACAGATCCAACCCGTCATTGAAGAAGTCAATCAGATTATAGCCAGCAATCAGAGACAACGACCACAGACAGGCGTCGGTGGTTTTGGTGGACAGTCCGGCAGTTCTTCATTTGGAGGCCAATCTCAGTCCTTATATCAATCGTACGGCCAATCGATTCCAAAATCTTTCGCTCAATCACTTCCCCAAATGGCGACCAAGACTATTGTGCCCGCAATCATCGGCCAGGGATTAGCGGCCAAAGAAGCGACGAATCCAATGTTCAGCGCACGAGATCTGTACGCAGCGAAGAGCACGTTACTTGGCCAGGTGCAAATGCCATTGAGCAAGGTGATTCCGTTCAATGCCAACAGTTTCAGTGCCGATGGAGTGCTAATCAATCGGCCTTTGATGACACAAACGGTGGCCGCGAAGAGCCAATTGTCTTCAGCCAAACCCAATTACAGCTCCTATTTTTATATGGGAGGTGCTCTCCAAGGCCTGGACCCGAACAAGAGTCCAAGAAGACTGGGTCTGCAGAAGCCGGTGTCTTCGAACACAATCCAGAAGAATGGTCGGCAACCAGAGTCGGCTCAGTATTTCCTCGATTACAACATTCCGATTAAATTCGGTTTAACCAGTGATCCGGAATTCAAAGCCAAACTAATTGACAGCAATTTAAGGAAGAATTATAAGACAATAGAAATTGATTTGAAACAATAGAATACTCGAGCTGTTAGTAAATTCAACTTGTTAATTACACCTAGTTAATGTTCGGTGCACAATATTAAAAAATTGTTCTAATTACCAAATTAATTAACTATTCATCACAACAAACACTGAGTTTTGTTTGTTTTTGTCAATCTTATTGTTGTTGTCCAAGATAATTTTTCGCAGATTAAAATCTCGTTAAAGTTGATGAGTGTAATAGTGATACTCATTTTAATTTCCCGTTTAGGCAAATGATATCTTCATTGCTCTCAATCTTTGTGGAGATCTGTATAGGAATTATCGTTAAAATATTTATTACTCAAACAGTTTTAATATTTTTATAATAATAAATATTATAATTCGGATTAGCATTAAAAACAATGTTAAAGAACAGAAACAAATAACCAAAACATTTAATCTTCTTCTTGGATATCGAATCTCAAGTGGTGTTTGACTGAAAATAATTCGTCAATAATAAGGAAGTTATTTTTTTGGTACTAGTGCACTATCCGTACGACAGCCAAGATACAGTACATCTTCTTTAGTTTGGTTAAGTCACGTTAGTCGGAGTTAAGGTTAGATAATAGTGTAAACATTGCTTAATTTAGTGATATTTAATTATAATTTACTAATTTAATGATAATAA
>JAQGBE010001430.1:0-11168 GCA_034698225.1 Scheloribates latipes | reverse complement strand
TGGCGCACAAATTGGTCGACATATTTACATAATTGTTGCAATAAAAATTAGAGAACATTATTCTGATCAGTGATCAGCAGTGATGGGCATTTTAGGCATTTTTCGTTGACTACGAGCAAGTCACAATCAAAAAAATGAACGAGACTGATTGAAATCAGCCCGTGATCGACCAAAAATGCCTAAAATGCCCATCACTGGTGATCAGTGATCAGTGATCATGGCACAAATGTGGTCCCACTCTGCCAAATGAGCAATGAAGCTTAATATGGGTCCCGCTCTGAATGCTTGATATGATATGCAATGTGAAGGCCATCAATAGAATCCGTTGAGAAGTGAAAACCATTAGTGAAAAGTAGAGAAGAGTTGTGTTTGGAGTGACACTCCAGTCAAAGCAGGAAGAGTTGTGCGGATCCGCTCGTATGGAATGCCGTCAACTCATATCGATAGCACTATTGGCCCCCAATTGCGGGCATTTCGGCGAAAGATGCGATTCTTGTGATTACATATCTGTTGTGTAGAGACAAGTGAATGGACTAATAGGTGAAGGACTGTCATTGAGTCGCACAGCGATGCCATCGCTGTTTGTGCTCCGATCTGTCCATATGTTGGCATTTCTTCCCCAGAAATCAGTTGCCAATCCAATCCTTTCTGATTGACTGTCAAAATACGAGTCAACGTCTGGTCTGACATATGAAGAGTTTGATGTCTGGATGTCTGTGCACTCGACGGCACACTTCCGAGTTTGGATGCCTTCGATGCACTCAAACGCTGCCTCGCCTTCAAAGGCTCCCAAAGGGATCCAACCTTTGATGATCACATCGACGACAACATAGGACTGTGTCCTGTCATGAAACTCATGCAAAGATGTGATCTCAAGAGGTTTATCTGCGGTAAATGCGAATCAGTCACGATCTGAACGCTCGGATGATGTGGTGCACCGCTAAGTGTTGCAGCGATGACACGATCCCAGGCGTGCCATCCGTCTAATAGTCTGACACAAGTCTGTGCATCGCAGCCATTAATAATTGATTGCATGTGTTGTTCATTGATAACTCATAGAGAGAGACACGACGGACACAATCGACTCAATCGACGAGACATTAAACGGACGGACGACAAGCGATCAACAAATATGTAACTGCAAAGCGAGAGCTGCACTGACTCGGAGTGCGGAGTTAGGAGAGCCGCACATCTCGGCTCAGGCCAGCACAGGCCAGCACAGGCCGGTGTCTGACAGTCACAGCATTATTAATGTTCGTCAAACTAACCCTTACTTAGTTTAGTGGCGATACCAGAGATGATAGAACGAGAAAGAGAGCGGACGAGACTCGAAATTCCATTATCGCACTCACGGCTTATGCTGAGCCGACAGCCGCTCCGTTGGTATTGTTGGCCATAAAAAATTGTCTTATATGACAAACAGAGTGGCGATGGGCTAATGCTTTCGTTTTTTGGATCACACTTCATATTTTATACTCTCCGCACATAATCCACTTCAAAATGTTATACAATTTCTCTAAATTAATGAAACTCTACTTTTTGTGTCTCTTATCAGTTCATAGCATACTTTGACCGAAAAATCTTTTCTTTTCAGCTTTAGTACAAAGACATACACTCTATCGGTATATAATGACGAAGAGTGCTGTTCTGGAGACGAGCACAACAGCAAAGAGTGGTCACAACAACCATCGTCTCCAACGCCAACACCTAATTGATTGCCATTAATGTCATTCCTATTTTTAACCGACTTAGCACTTGTCAAGCGATCCAACGAATCTGATTCCAGTGATCAGAGTCTTGCCCTTCGCATCGAAGTGGTGGCAGTGCTCAGTAAGGATGGAATGACGAATGCGAATACAAATGATGCTTATATACAGTATATCTGTCTTTGCATTCAATACGGTTCACGATTTTATTGATCCCAACATTTGTTTAATTGACGCTCAAAACAGATATTGGATATCATTTTCAGACAAAGAGACGAATGACATAAACGATTGACTGACTGTTCATCTGTTCATTTGAGACCATTATTATAGTGTTTAATGTGAGGTGAATTGTGTCGGACACTCACACTCACACACACAGTCACATACAGCACAGCACACACACAACAAGTAGAGCTAATAGTGGCGCAAGTGTTACATCGCTAATGGGCTGCATATGTGTTGGCTGTGCGACACTTCGCCAACAATGCAGTGCCAGTCGAGTCAAGTCAAGTGGCATTACTTCAGCTGTTGTGCCAAAAGTGCCAAAATTAATGCTCTTCTCTAATGACTCACGTAATGTGCTTTTTGGCCGATCGGCACAGCTCTCGATAAATCAATATAAAGAATATTTGTTACTTTCTGTATATTTAATTTCGACACCCAATCCAGCGCTGAGTATCGCATGGTTTGACTCATTCACTTAATTCTTCATCTCTGGACATCTGTGTCCCCTTCGCCTGTCTGTGACTCTGTCTCGCAGTGAACCGCTTCATGCATACGATCCATGCAATCCATAGTCAATCCATAGCTATAACTCGATTCGTATGTTCGGCACATGTCTAACAATAATTGTTTTCGGGGACAAAATCACTCATAAAAAGGATTAACCATTTGTTAACCGATTTATTACTCGCTTATCAATATTTGTCACAAATTTATTCTGCAAAACATTACTCAACACTCGAGGCAAACATCAGTTTTGGGTTTGGTCTCTGTTCGCGCACTCGACGTCTCTCGAAGCACATCACAGAAATGCAAATCAGTTTTCTAAGAATTTGACTCAAAATATCAGTGATTATGAATAAAAATGTCTCTCAAAGAGTGTAGACGTGAGTCGAGTTGTGCAACGGAATGGCGATGAGCCGAGACGACCAGGTGGTGGTCTGCCCGGCCTCTCGACAGACACTCTCAATGGAATTAGTCTTGTTTATGAACACCTTGGCTCTAAATCATTTTTTTGTGGCCATATATACCCTGCAAGTGGTCTGAAAAATGTTTTTGTAATGCTATGGAGTGAGCAAAGGGTTCGGTTAATGTCTGAGCAGTTTGAGAGTTGAGTCCAATTTTACAATCGATGTGTAGCGGAATATTTGCGTGTTTGGCATCGGTTGGCCATCACTGCCAGCACTGCCATCACTGCAGTCCAGACTACGACTGACTCAAAAATGATAATTAGTTTTAGTGTTCCGACAATAAACAAAAGGAGTCCTTATTCTTGGTCTCCACAGCACTACGACTGCTGTAATCCTTTTCAGTCATTTAGCGATTTATATATTGAGACAAAGAAATGACCGAAAATAATGATAGGTTTGGCGTTCGAGAGCAGTCAATGCCAATGATAGGGTTGGACATGGATTTGCATTATATAAACTGAAGACAGACTGCAGAAGAATGAGAGGAACAGCACATAAATTAGATATTTTCAGTGCTCATGGCTTTTGGTCCGAAAAGCCTTAAACGGCTTTTGGTTTTGCTTTACTTTTTATAGTTTACTGAGAATATCTATTACGGGTTGACATTCAACGAAGCAATTGATGAGCGATCAGTCGGAGAACAGAGAAGAGCGAACAGCAAACGGACGGCTCAGACCAACCTTTCCTCTTCAATCATTGGGATGAACCCAAACACTATTGATTGCCATTCAAAAACTCAATTGATTTCGATTAACTTAATAGTAATTAATATTTAATATCGTTTCAGATTCGAGATCTCACTCGATATTACTTTTATGACAATGCCATCAATCAATCGGTTGAGACATAAAACGAGTCGTTTTATCTCTTTTTTGTTTACTCCGAATCCATTAGCTCTGATTCGTTTCGGGCGCGAGACTCGAGACAAGACACTCGAGTCGAGGACATCTGCAAAATCTCAATATCGCTAATTCAATAAAATATATTTTGCGATAACATTAGACGCAATGCTCTTGCAATTTGTGGCCCGACTCTACTCGACTCGACTCTAATTCCATTGCAAAACAAGTATCCACTCCTTAGTGCTCCCAATCAAGTGTTCACAAAACAATCATTTAATTAAATGATTCCGATTCGACACAACAATAATGGCCTTCATTTTCAATGTTATATTAATAAATGTTTTTATCGCAAATCATATTTTACCGCAATTTAATTGAAAATAAATTCTAAACAAGAATTCCAGATCCGGAACAGAGAGAACACATCAGAATAGCTCAAAGTTGGGATCTTTTCGTTTAGATTTAGTGAAATATTTAAAAATGAAAGAAATTTGAATTGTTGAGAAATGTTGAGATGGTTTTCTACTATTTTAATTATTTTCAAACAATAGCACTATTTGTGGCACAAGTTTCTTCATCAAACATTTTATGCATTGAATTCATGAGACGTTATCATCTCTTCTAATGCGAAACTACGAAACCATTAATTGTCGTCTTTGTAGATAACAATTGTTTCAGAGCTGAATATTCATTGAATAAATATGTGAATAATTGAGTTTTTTGTCCGAATGGGAACTCAACTCAATTGGAGAGTGTATTCATTCGGACGGTCGGTCACGAGCGGTGATGGCAGCGATAGATTACAATCTATTAGTACAATGGGCTCATTACCCGACCCAACCATAGACAAGTGGGCCCTCAGTTGTGTCGACTCCCACTTTTGTAGTTTCACATCGTTGCCAATCAGTTGTTAGACTCAGCGATGCACTGAAATTCATGTCAAATATGTCTCATTAATGGATGATTATTGACATCTGACCCCTGCATGACATGAACTCCGGAGCCGAACCTCTGAAAGCGATTCGGCGAACGAGTGGTTCATTTGATTGCAGCGCATATCTAAAGGAAAGCAATGAAAGCATCCGAAGCATCCTTGATTATATCTGCCTTTAATTACACACCTGAGCTGAGCTGAGCTGAGCTGAGCCGAGTCGGTCGGTCGGGGACAGCGCACAGGCACAGTACGGGCACAGCACAGGCACAGGGATGCGGCCAACCTGGCCATTATTGTGCCTCACCTCACGATTCAAATGAACGCAAACACGTCCTGAGCATCAATTTTACTGATTGAACAACTTTTTTATTAATGCCATTCATGTAATAACCAGTGACTTAACAAACTATTTGCGGGCCATTTATCCACTTTTAAATAGTTGTAAACCCATTCAAGCAATCGCAAGCGCGAGTGAGCACAAGCAGCAAAAGCAACCTTGCTCACTCTTGCTGACTCTTGCTCACTCCAACTGATTAGCATCACAGATGACATTAGTTCATAGATCACACCGATGCCAGTCATCAGACTCGGCACTGGCACTCGCACTCGCACTCACACTCACACTCCACATGCATACCATGCAAGAGCTTATCATTAAAATAGTTGTCGATAATTAGATTTGCATCAAAAGGGAGCGACATTGGGATAGATTGGGATGTATGACATGTATTACATGAGTCACCGCTTTAAGCAGTTCTCCGGCACTTCGAGACAGCGATCATATTATACGCAATGTATTCATCAAAATATGGTTTGTTATGTAATAGCGATTGGAGTCTAAATACAATACACTATTCGAGTATTGGATGCTTCGAGTAATTTGTTGGCGAAAGGAATTTCATTTGCGGTTTGTGTGCGAGCGGTGTCTCACATCAAAGGTAGATTCAAGTGGGATGTACTCTATTCATGGTCTCTTTGATATAATTTGGATGGCAGTTATCGAGACAAAAGAGCCGGCAAATCGCCAGGCCTTCTGGGACCTCTCGGGCATACGTGCACAGCTGGCACCGAAGCACCGAATCATCCGTGTCTGCCATACTTGTACAGCACAGCACAAGTTGTGCTCGAGCAGAGTCTAGCAGAGTCTCTCTCTGTCCAACCGTCTCTCCACTCATATCACACTTACATAGATTGCATTGCATTATCTATAAGTTGACTCCGAGTTAACTATAAGTTCGCTGCCTTTGACGCGACCAACACATCAGACAAGTTATGGCGACTCCGACTCCAACTCCAACTCAGATTTGACTAATATATGAGTGCAAGCCATGAAAGTTAGCAATTTATGGTCCAATGTCTAGGTCCTGACTGGGAGTGGATGAGCTGGAGCTGGAGCTAGACTAGATGATACGAGTTGGACGCGGTGATGTGATGGTGCAGTGCTGGCCTGTGCTGGGCTGCACTGGTAACGCACGCTCTGCTCTGTTGGCAAATATTTATTTGATTACAATGATTGCAATTATTATGAAGTGCCATAACTATGCCACTACTAAACACTACTAAACATGTCTCGCGTGAAATGAAATATTATGTATACAACGACTGCTTCAAATCATTGGTCTCTAATGTCTGTTCCCTTTACGCCAAATAATGCTCGTTCTCATCATGCAATTAAATAAATAAATCTTTTCCACTAGTATTTTAACTGTTGTTGCAGTTGTTGTGGCCATTGATGTCAGACTTGGAGGCGATTCGTGACTCGTGATCAGCGCTATTGCGATCGTGCGTTAGCAGTGAGCACTGCAGACTGAGCTGAGCTGAGCTGAGCTGAGCTGAGCTGAGCTGGGACATTTTCACTATTAGTATAACATATTCCATATGTTCTCATATCGCATCTGAATCTCACTTTTGGCCGAACCGCGTCTGTGAGTATGAGAGCACCGATTTGGCTCAAATACTTTCAAATTGCTGCCCACAGTCACAGTCATCTCTGCCCAACGCACCTCAGCCGGACCAATGGCAGCACTGTCCAAGCAGAGCACCAAGTACAACACTGTACCAGCACAGCGCGTCTAACATCTTTAAACTATGCCACTTGCGATCAATTGTTTTGTCTTCAATTTGATTGTTGAGCCGAACATAATTCCGATTTGATTGAAAGCCATCCGACCCTCTCATCAAGTCTTATGAGGCCATCTCTAAACTCCAGTCTCGGTCTAAGACTGTCTAAGACTGTCGTGATTTATCACTTTTGTTCCAATTTTTTCCTAACAATTTGATGAACTTTACATTTGAAACAATTTGGGCCTATTTTGCACTCCTTGGTTACATTTGACACT
Source organism: Scheloribates latipes (assembly GCA_034698225.1). Classification (NCBI taxonomy): domain Eukaryota; kingdom Metazoa; phylum Arthropoda; class Arachnida; order Sarcoptiformes; family Scheloribatidae; genus Scheloribates; species Scheloribates pallidulus. Next base: position 4,151 of record JAQGBE010001430.1, on the reverse strand, counting down.
TTCCCAGGTTATTTTAAGGTTTAAATCTAACTCCAATTTGCTAACAATACCTGCTTACATACCTGGTAATTAATTTAGGTCAATACTAGGCCACGAAACAATTGGTCAATTTACTTGAACATTCATCTAGTGAATCGATAATGTGCTACAAAAGCTGTTGTATTAGCCGTATATAAATGCTAACCTTGTTTATAATACCTTTCATTCTCAAACACTCGAAAGAAAGAATTGCCAAATAAATGCTCATTTAATTACAAAATATTATTTGAAGTATAATTTCCGTAAAAATGACTACTTTTTGATTTCATCAAATGAATTCTTAAATGGTTTTTAAATTATTATTTTTTTTGTCTGATTTCTCTCTTTTTCATTGCACTACACTTACAACGCACTAAAAATGGCATTTGAATAGCAAATACTAGGTATATAGTCAATACTAGATGTCGAGTTGACGATGACGAGCATGGTCATTTGTGCCGTGATTAATGAATGCTTAAAACAATGTTGACGTCGCCTCGATTGGCGTCTAATATTGGTTTTAGTGGTTCTTAAAGTGATGAACAAAAAGTTTTGTCCTTTTGATTGATTCGAAACAACGAGTGGCACTTGAATGGCACGAACGGCACAATCGGTGCTATTGTGGCGGCCGTCGGGTCGAGAGTTGACTCGTTGCTCAACTGTAGACTCGGCACACATCGCACACCACAACAGCACACAAGCGATGCACCGAATTGTTTACCGATTGTCGAATTGGAGCCAACAATTGAGCGAATCGTGAAAAAGGGTGTATTAAGTGATGCTTTCGATATCCATTGAAAACTGGTTCCAAAGAATTCAATGTAATTGTTGAGTGAAAAGCCAAAACTCATTCTTATCCTTGAGTTTGATCGCGACATACACTCAATGTATGTGGGATTCAATAAATTAATAGCGAATAGACTCACAGACTCAGAGACTCAGACCCGGAGACTGGGACTGAGTGCAAGTATTGGCACCAAAAAACTAAAGAATCGTTAATCCGATCATTTGTTTCAACTGTTCCCCAATAACGCACCGCAAAGAGCAGACCATTGTTTACATCAGAATCCGATCCCCTTTTCGTTTGCTTTCCACTGAATCTAATTAATTAAATTTTGCAATTTTAGGGCTAAACCGAGTTTAACATCATTTGGTGAGCACTACCGACCAGAGGACTCAGGATTTGAATGCTCTCTAATGTTTATTATAGTCCTCTCGTCTAACAATCATTTTTACAATAGATTTAGTCAAATGCCAATTGAATGCAAGCCATAAGTAACCCAACGCTGGCATCACTTTAATTAATGCACAGCAGAGCAGAGCAGAGCACAGGTCGTAAGTGTTGGAGCGATACGTTCCCAACATTGATGACACTCATACAAAATCCATGAGTTGGGCCTCAATTCTGAATGATAGCCACTCCTCTGTGCAATGAAAAGTTGCTGTTTTGCAACATTCACCTCATAAATGTCGATATTCGGTGCAATCTTTGCATTTTGATTCACAAAATAAACTTTTTGTCGACCGACTGGTCATTGCAAACATCAATCAGTTTGTGTCTGATAGGGATTAGTTCTCTTTCAGCGATTGTTTGTCGTTCTAAATAAATTCAATTCAATTCCTTTATTCACTGATTTATATATTGGAGAAAAACATTTGAGTATAAGCACAGACATTGTGATCAAAACTTCAACCACTAATCGATTGCTTAATCAGACATTTGCGAAACAGTTCTTTTGATCGAAGCTGTGTTTGGCCTCGAAATAATTCAGCTGATGGTAGATGTGGTGATGTGTTGTGCTGTGAGCTGATCACTGGCGCAAATGTATCTATTTTGCCACTTTTGGAACATCTCTTGACCTGCTATTAGTTGCATAGCTTTGTTTGCACTTCACATACATCCCTAGCGATGAACACAATCTCAATGTTCTGACAAATGCTAAGACAACTAATTATTTGGTGTGATTTAAATGAATATACTTCTTATGGAAGCTCTGGTCAAACCTCTGGTCAACTAATTTATATTTTACAAACTCTTTGCTCTCTTCAGTGAAGTGAGATCTACAAAGAGAATGGAGATCTATGTCTATGTCTATGTCTATTCGCCAGTGTATTGCTCTCTCATTAGCCAATTCGTCTTCATTGGAGTCGTTGTGCTTTGAGTTCCATTAAAAGGTGAGATGAATGTTGTGTCGATCGGTTGTCCTGTAGTTTGTCGATGAATGCGTTTGAGTTGCAGCGGACGGCACGATATGACGATCGAAGGTATGCTTTGAAAGGATGAGTTTGGATGTTGTGATCAGATTAGGACTTCGACTGCTTTAGTGCAACACTTGAGATATGCGTTATAAATGTGGTAATAAATGGCTGGCATATGGTGTTCGTCACACGGCTGACCACCGGCACAGCCACAGCCACTGTCCCTAACTGTGCTGTACTGTGTGTGTGCTGTGTTGTGCTGTGCCAGTGCTAGATCTAGGTCTGCCTGTTTATAACGTGTTGATATGAAAAGATTATTATTTATTGTTAGCTCACAAATACTTTTGAGTTAAAGTGCACTGAATTTACGTTTGCTTTCATCAAAACGACTACAATTGCGGTGAATGATAGAGAAGGGAAGAGTAACCCAAATGAAGAGAATCTGCACTTTTCGCTCGATTTCATAGATTTCCAATTTTTAATACCTCTCTTCAATTGTCTTCTCATGTAATAGCTTAGCGGCAAAGACACGCACACCAGTGCTCGTCATTCAATGGCAAAGGCAATGCTCGCCATTCCTCACCAGTAGTGCCAATGCAGACAATTTCATGGATTAATTTTTCGTTCGGAGCAAAGTTTGAAACATACAAAACACACAAACAGTTTGATGGCGTACTGCGGATGTAATGCCAGCGCATCACACCTTACAGTAATGGCTTTTCTCTATCAACTCTGCTCTTCCAGTGATTGCCCGACTGTTATGTGTTATGTGCGGTCACATACGAGCGCATCAAACAACTGATCTGATTAGAGACCGACTCCTCGCCAGCTCTCCAGCTCTCCAGCACTGCAGCTCTACAGCAGAGCACTGCTCACAAACGTCTCATATATGAACACATGATATACAGAGTCTAATAAAAACTAATGAATAATACATGAATCCAAAGACAAAATACACTCGGCTTTGGGTTTGGGTTTGGGTTATGCTCCGACCCGACCATCGCATCAGCCATCACACCATCACTGGATGTGTGTGTACTCTATTAGTAGTACATCTGTCTTATCTAAATGCGACAAGGCACTAGGCACTACTGGCACTGGCACAGGCACTACTGGCAGTGCAAACCTCTCTCTATCGATTGCAATCTCACATATATTGTCATAATTTTTTCATCCTCGCACCAAATGGCCATTTGATTGAATTAAACTCATCGCTTGCGAGACATAACATAACTGTAACGATCGTTGCCTTTAAAATAGTTTTTCATTTAGTTTTAGTTTTTTATTAAAATATAATGTAATTGATTAGCGAAGGGTTTGCTGTTTGTGTCATAGGCTCTGATATTTGTGTTACCATTAGTTTATAAATATTAGTCTAATGTGTAAAATAGATTTGCAGAGCAGTCATATACGGCTGACATAAAGCAGCCAAAGCCCCCAAATGTGAGTCTAATACAGATTTATTAACTTTTTAACTGAGTATTGCGCGACCGCTCATCCAATATAAATTGTCCTCGACTTCAATTGTGTGCAGTTATACTGCGGCCAATATAATGGCTGCCATTTGCCAGCAGTATTAGCATCTCAAGTGTAATATTGGAGCATTTGTGCAGTTGTGTAGTTGTGTAGTTGTACATTTGTACATGTTCATTCTGATTGTACAACACAACACAACACAACACTCGCTTTGTTTGATGCAAACCTTATAATACATGTATTTATTAGTTATAATATTGTGGAGACAGAGAGAGAGAGAGAACGCTCGACCAGACCTCCGATCAGACATAGGCTCCGATCCTCTGCTGGAAGGACTCGTGTCATCTGTCGACCACTTTATGCCGACAACGCATTCACTCCTTTCTAAACTCCAATCGATACAAATTAGTCTCTATTTAAATAAGACTTTGTTTAAACTTGTTGGATATTCTTTGATT